>JAPFTB010000010.1:0-157972 GCA_030779245.1 Fusarium sp. MBC 438
GTAAACAGTAAACAAAAAGTTCCAAATGGGAGGGAGGGACCGCAGTAACGCGGCACGGTATGTACACAGCCTGTGTTGTTGGTGTTGTTGGCCTTGTATCCGTAGTGTCTGTCGCTGATGTTGTGCTGCTGTTGGTCTTGATTCCTCAAGGAAGATCCGTGTTTCAAAATACGATATCTCGCTGCAGCCCAATATTTCTCTGATGCCATACGAGACATGATACTTGCTGTTTGTCCACGAATGGCACAACTTGTGTGTCGTGTGCGGCAACCAACAGAACAAGCCCAACAGCTTTTTTTTTTGCCTCTTCCCCTCCTCTCGCTTTCGGTCTCTGTTATACCGCTCAGCGACCACAGCGTTGGACAGCTTCAATCTCTGTGAGACATGCCCGCCCTGCACTTCGCCAAAGCCGACGTCGCTGGTTGGTTGTAACATGCAACATCCCAGCTCTTTGCTTTTGTGCGAGCCGAGCGCCCCAGCCGTACCCGTCGCCCTTCCCTTCTCTTCTGTGACAGGACGCTTTTCAAGTCCAAAGAAGAAATTCATTGTTTTGTTCAGGTGAGGCGAACAAGCCACGCTGTCAGCCCTTTACCTCACATCTTCAAGATCCAGCTTGCCAAGGTTGACGACCGATCAATTGCAGCTGGGCGTTGATCAGGTGAACGCTCACCCTGCCACCGGTAAAATTGATCATGTTCAGCTCTTCTCCAGTGCGGAATTAATACCCAAAAACAACAATGTCACCTTGGTTCACTGACAAGTCGACGATGGCATCAACCCCACAAAACTCCCCAAGCTTCTGCAAGCCACCAGCTTTTCAGCTCAGCTCGAGACACCTCGCTTGGCTGATTGGGTCGAGATGATTCGCCAGAACCCCCCTAGGCGAACCATGTGGTGGGCTCGTGTGACGTCTAGGGCCGTTGTGCAGACATCTGCTTTTCTTTCTTGTCTCTGTTTTTCCCATTCTTCTCTGTCTCTTGTCCATCTCTTTCCGTCAAAAGGGGGCTCTTGGCGGGCGGCCTTGCGCCATGCCCAGACTGCCGGACAAGACCTGGGCAATTACCTTTCTTGCTGTCCCCGGCCGGCTGTCAAGGGTTGCGTAGGGTTGCGTAGGCCTCCTACAACTCCAGCTGGAGCCTCTGCCCTGTCCCACCATCAAACGCAGGGGTGCGAGATGCTGCCGAGGCTTGTGGAGTTTATTGGAGGTCTTTGTCGACGGGGATCTTGCATCTTGTCTATCGCGAGACATAGGGCTGTAGTGCCCCCCGCCGAAATCTCCTCGATACGGGCCCTGGGAAGAATGCCAAAGGGGGCCCAGGCCTTGGCCGTATTCTCTCCACTCGCGATCCACTCTCTCCCTATTGCAACCTGGCTACAGGACAGGGACGGCAGGGCAGGGACAGGTCCGCTTACTGTACGGAGTACGGTACGGTACGCTCCAGCCAAGCATCACACACAGGCTCCCCGGCGTGAATCCCTCGTAAGTCTGCTAAAGTAGTCGATAGCGGAAGCTTGGCTGTACCGCTATTCCGCATTTACTGTGCCACACAGGCCACGACGACTGACTGGCAAATCGCCTCTCTGGTGGCATGGATATGCCTTTTTGCTTCTCAGAGGCAATCTCGATTCGCAACCCCGTGATATCCGTCGCATTGACTCGCTCTCGGATAGACTCTTCGGATAGTAGGGCGGTGATACCCAGTTGCAGATCTGTTGTGGATTCCATGAGCCTCGAGTCAAGATGTGTAATCGCGCCTTGTAAACAAATGGCGGTAAGATATTATCTCAGACCCAGTCGAAATAGGTCAAGTCCTAGGGGCGTGCCCAACTCTTGGTAGGCCGCGAAGCATAGTCGTAACCTGGAGCCTCAGCCACTGTTGACCAAGCTTGCTTCCGCGCATAGTAAACCGTCCAGTAAGCTTGAATCAACGCATGTCCCAAGCCTCATGATCAAGTCAGAACGGTCCAGCCCGAAGTCGACTTCTCTTGATGTCTCAGCTGCTCCGGCAAGCTCCATGTGTCCGCCCACCTCCCGTGATGGCGTCGACTTGCCCTCATTGCGTCCAGTCGTAAACAGATGACCCAGCGCCCAGTTGAGCAGGCTTTCAACGACTATCGATTAGGGCGTCCGCAGACGCGTGGTTCGAAATGCTTGTTGAGCCCGGACCAGCCAACCAGCCAACGCTTGGCCACATCCTGTCTAGAGCCCAAGATTGGTCACCGACAGCATTTCAAATCTCCAAGCACACTTTTCCCTCAATAGTGGTTGTCGACATTCCTCCAACGCATCGTGCCTCCTACGTATGACCAGTTTCTGATTCTGGGTTGACTGGACACAATGCGCCGTTGACCTGCCCGCTAGGGAGAAGCATCTCAGTGGTATGACCATGGCTACCCCTGAAGCCATTCATTGCCTTGTCGATCTGGTGGCTGAGTGACATCGGAGGTAACAGAGGGCCAGATCTTGACGGAAGAAACACGCAATCTCGCAGTCGTATTCGAGAGCTTGCCAGGGAAGTTGAGTTGGCTACTTGTTCAGAATAGAAACAACTTGCATTCGAAGTTGGTTGCATAGACAATACGCCGACAATGTCAGTGGCAGACGGGGTTAAGCGATGATCATTGCCGTTCTAGGCCTTCAGCCGTCGGCCACAATCTGTCAAGCTTTCCTGATCCACTCGACGTTGCATTGCCACGGAATATCCGGGACGACGTTGCGTTCTGTGAGCAGCTCTGAGATCTGATTTTTCAAGCAGCGTTTGCCAAGAGTCCTCTCATATCCAATCCCATATCGCTGGGCTTCATGATTTTGCCTTGGAACATGCACGCGCCCTTGTGTCTGTCTGTGCCTCCTGATGATGGTGGCGCGCCTCTCCCGTATCCCGCGACTGCTAGCCCGTGGTGCGTGCCGACTGGTTGGAATTGAGCAGCCCTAGAAGGCTGTGTTCCAGGGAGGCGAACGAGGCTCCAGACCAGGTACATTGTACGGGGCCGAAGCGCTTCGGTTGCTCGTGATGCTCACAGACCGTCATGGAGTTGAGATCACGACCCCTTGGTGGCCTCCAGGAGACCTAGCGGCTCCTCAGTCCCCGTGTTTGCAAGAGTCCCAGCGGCTCCGGGAGCCTCTACAGCCTCTGAGGGCCTGGGAATGACAGGGCCCCTCGTCAACCAGTCTCTGAACCTCGGCAACCCCACCACCCAATTTCCATGATTGCCACTAGACTTGGCTCAAAGGAGTCAATATCCCGTCTACTATCCATCAGGGAACCGGCTGTATGGGCCAGGACAAAGAGCTAATGCCACTCGCCGTTCCAGGAAATCAGACCGAGCCTGATTGCCAGTGAGGCCTTGAAGAGATGTCAACAATCCCGGATCTCGGGGGCCCACGACGGAGAGGTGAAACTGAGCGACTGAATGCGCCGAGCCAGTTAGCATGAGTACTATTGGATCTTTTGAGAGATGTTCGGATATTAGAGACATTTGTCGAAATGCAAAAAGGGTTCTCGTCCGGGGGTCTCTCGAAGGATTGGGATCTTGCATCTGTCAAACCCTCTTTTGGTCTCGCCTCACAAGCATCCCATCCCTGGCACAGGGCCGTAGTGCTATGGGAGATCGACACGGAGAGCCGGTTAGAGAAATAAGGTGTTGCTGCGCCTCGCCAGTCGTCATCAGGTTTCAGGGATGCTCAATGAGAGCGCAATGTGCCGTGCATCGTAGCTCAGGCCTCGACGGTTGCAGCGTTGGCGGGTGTTTCGAGTGGATAGGGCGGCCGCACACGACAACCTGATTGATCCAGTCCCGCGCATCTTCTTGAAACTTGGTTTGGCCTCTCGGTGCTACCTTGCGCATCAGAAATGCCAAGTACCAGCGTTGAACCAAGGTGCTGACGCCTCGCATTAAGCCACAGCTCGGCAGTTGGCTAGGAGTCCACCGACACGAGAGCTGCGTGGGTCAATCTTGCCGGGATGGGATGCAGGATCGCCGACTTGATTCTGATACGTGCGAAAGTGTCGAGCCTTGTATTCGAAACGACTCTGCAAGGTGACCGTAGACGGCAGCTCACACCGCAGGACAGGGCCTCAGTTGACCAGCCGCCGGCAGAGCACAGGGCTGAAGGATGAGGGTGTGTTTGATTGACTGATTCCATTCTCTCCCACGCTTCAGTGGCTCCACCTGCCTGCCATGTCCCGATCATGCTAGACCATCAACGGTGCAGTTTCGAAGGGTTCAAAGACGTTGGCCAAAGTAACGGTAACAGTAGCACTGGGGGGTCCCAGTGAGATAAACAAGATTGAATCATGTCACGACTTCCGGCATTCTCCGTCTCTTGATCAAAAAGCACTTTATGGGATGGGTTTGTTGAGACCGAGACCGACAATCCAAGAAACCTTGGCCTGTCGCTCCTTGTCGAAACCGAGTCATCAACCAGCATGGCCAACAGCCACCCCACCCTTGGCGGCCACTCATGTTGTTGGAGTCGCGCAACTGTCGTACGCATGAGGTCTTGGGTAGTGGATTCACGACGAAGCTCCGAATCTGGCGGTTGAGTTTCTCTGGCGCCCGCGCGTCAGTGTCAAGTCAAGTCTGAGTCTGAGCCCGTGGCTACGGCTAGATCCATCACCAGCGGGCACCAAACGGCGAAGTGCCTACTGGATTCGTACTCGACTCCGTGGGGTCCTGGAGGTTAGTAGCCACCTGTCGGCGAACTCTGGGCACGAGATGTTGGTTCAGCGAGGGGGAATATCTCGAGGGAGGTGTTGACGTACTCGCTCGGGATGTGGATGGGAGTCGGGGAAGGGGGCAATTGGGCCGCGTCAAGGGAAATGGCTGAGCATGCTGACGACGCTGAAGTATCCCTTGGGAACCAAAATAGCAATGGTTTGTAATGTTTGGCAGAGAAGAGGTCATCATCACCAGTCAGTATGGAGATTGATGGATGGATGATTCCGTGGAAGCATCAAAGAAGCAGAAGCAGGTACGAACTGCCGAGTGCTTATCCCGGCTGCCCTGAGCGCACACCAAAAGCCAAAAGAGCAGCTGGAGGTGTGGCGCAGCAGCCTTGCGCTTCCGTGCCGTCGCGACACCCCCCTCCTTCGGGGTCCCGGTCTTCCAAATTGCCGGGAGTCGTTGAACTTACACCATGGCTCGTCATCTTATTCCGCGATGGATGGAGGCACTTGGAGGGTTGTTCAACTCCGCTGGCACTCCTCCGAGGTCATTCATTTCCTTGTGTCTTGTGCTCGAGTCCAGCTCTTGGGAGGGGGCTTGGAGCACTTGGCATTGGCATGCTGGCCCCCGGAGACGATCACCACCGGATCCGGGTTGGGCCAAGAACCGAGCGTTTCTCCATAACCCCCGTAAAGCCAAGTGTTGTCAGGCAATCTTGAATGCCCTTGCTTCAGCTTCATCTATCGATGTCGGACAACTTCCCTTTCTGTGCTCGTGATGCCATCGCTACAAGAAACCAACCTGCATGCAGTGTTATCGGCTTCTCCAGAGGCGCCGCCTCCCCCGAGAGAAAAATCACGCCGCCGCACGTGTGGCTACCTGCCTGGACCAACCAGTCGGCGCACCAGCGCCAGCCCTAACACTCAAAAGAAGGGGTCCGTCCCGCCTGCGCTGCATTGGATGGATGGTAGGGCTGAGAGCCAATTTCGCGCCATCTCTGCGCTGAGACCCCGAGCCCCGAGGCCCCGTGGTGGGTGTGGCGCGTGTCCAGTGCCAGTGGGAGGGATGTGGCGCACCCGCGTATAAGGTGACGCGGTACTCGGTGCTCCCCACCTCCCGAGGTCACTAGGACGGGAATGTCTCCAGCTGGGCTTGGCCAAGACACGACTCAGCGCAGAGGCCCCCTGCGGAGCTGGCTTTGCTAACACGGCGCTTGGGTGGAATGGTGAGCGATAGGGCTTAGCTGGCGGGTTCAGTTAAGGAGGCGCCCAGCGGAGTTTGCCGTATGCCGTTGATCGTGATGTTGGCTTGGTCATCATCTCCTAATCCCGTGCTAAACAAAGAAACACTTGCACTCTGTAAGTCGCGACTCGGCTTGACCTGGACATACGAGATTCTAAGCAAGAATCTGACAACTTATGCAGGATGGTCATTCTGATCCACATGTTTCGAACCCTCTTTACAATCCATCGAATGCGATTCGCCTGCGCGCGACTGACCCAAGTCTAGGGATAGCGTCATTTTTGAGAACAGACGAACCGGACCCAGCACTAGAAACACCAACCAGCGGGAACTGGTCCAGAACCCGCAGCTGGCATTCAGACAATTCGTCTACCATGACGATATCCTCCCTCGAGAAATCGGACCAGTGCCGCAGATTGAAGGACATGGCTCCATCCTCAACACCACCTCAGCTGAGTCGAAAGAGCCGCCATGCTGCAGCAGTGACAGACTGTTGGCCCTGCCTTGAAGGGGCTAACATTAACCGCCTGCCTCTTCGGGTCTCTGCTGCACCCGACGGACTGGTTTCGCCCTCGTAGTCATGACCAAGATCAGGAGGAACCAAGCCGAAGTCGGTTCATCTTTTAGTGTCACAAGTGTCGATGCGCTTTCCGCTCGTTAGCCCCGAGCCGGCCGGGTGCAGGGATCAGGCCATAACGACTAACACCAGGCCAGAAGGCCAGTGGCAGTGGGGGATGGCTGATGGATGGAGCGGTGGGAGATGTCCTCTTTGCCGTTCGGCGTTGGGTTGGTTCAAGCGGGAGAATGACGCTTGGGTTAGAATTGGTCCGACCGGACTCTAGGCAGCCGAATTTGCACTCTATCTCCGGCACCGAGCCGGTAAAATGGCCGGATTCTTGCATCCTACATCCGGCACAACCGGATATTGGATGGAGGCTCTTGCGAGGTCAACTCGTCGGTCTAATAAAATCGGTGAGAGAATTCAAGATATCTCAAAGGATCAAGGTGAACCGCCTAGTGTTCCTTGGCTGGCCAGGCAGGATTTCTGAACCCGCCCGTAAGCCTACCAACCAGAAGAAACAGAACCTTTTGGAATCCTCGCATCCTCTTTTGCAACCTCACCTCACTTTGACTTGTCGCATGTCGTCAGGCGATCCCTCATCAGAGATACGATCCAGGGGGTCCCGCCTTGTATCCCTGGAGATCCTGGTAGATCTCCCATCCATCCCCATCGACACGCGGGGTTCCTCCATAACCCTACGGACGCGACGCCTTCTGCATTCGAATGGGTGAATACGGTCCGAGTGTGTTTTGTGCGGTGGTGACAAATGCAAGAGACGCATAGTCAACTTGGCGTGGGATGATGCCCAGTGAAACCGAAACAGCGACATCCAATACTAGTCAAGCCTGCTCTGCCCTACTATGTACCTCTCTATTCTATGTTTGGCAGGTCGCAGGAGTTATGGGGCGAAACCCAGGAACATCATCTCCAGAAGCGCCGAGTTTCGTAGTGTAGTGTAGGTCGGTCATGATGATGATGATGATGATGATGATGGGATGGCAATTGCCGTTGGACAAGGAATGGTGCGCGAAATGCTGGCCGCTGAGCCTCGTCTTTGCGTGTCTCTGACCAGGCGTCGAAGCAGGCTGAGTTGAGAAGCCAAAGCTTCTTGGCATGGCGAGAGGCGTTGGGGGAGCTGAATTCCATTCCATTCGCCAAGGGCAAGGTAAGGTTTCTTTTGTCAGCGCCGTTGCCTGTTGCCCGAGGTGCCCGATGAAACTGGAGGGTCAGAGGGTGAACTGGGTTCGGGCGCCAGAGGCTCCCCCATCCCTTTGATTTGACTTGTGGCGTCGTGGGTAAGGGAAGGGAGGAGGAGAGTCAGGCTACGGCCACGGCCACGAGGGGCATGACGAAGGCGGCATTCAAAAAGTTGCCGACTTGGGCCAAGAATGGAAGCGGGTCGAAAGCAAGGCGAACTTGACAGTTCAGTTTCTGAAAGCCACGAGGCATCGGGCAGGCAAACATGGGCGGGTAGCGGTAGCGGGCATTACCAACTCCCGTGTTGCATACATGCACTGCACACTACAGCAACGGACATAGGTACTATCATGGATGGGCCGTAGGGCTTCATCCAAGGCTCTTCCCCGGAGCCTTACAGGATCCGCCCTGCCGATGGAGTCAAGGTCAACCATTGTGGGCTGCTGGGCGAAACCAGGAATAGCAGCGGGAGGCGGACGGAACACGCATGAGGGCCAGTGAGGTTTGCAGGTGAAAAGAAGGAGGATGGAAGCGACCAAAACCATCCATCCAGGATCAGGGAAGAAGCTTGTTGTCGGGCGTTGGTTGTATCGAGAGCAGCAAGATGCAGCATCTCTCATGTAACCCCTCGTACCCTCGGCCTTGTCACCAACATTAAGATCCAGGAAAATAGAAACACAGACAGATAGAAAAAGGCAAAAAATGTGGAAAAAATTACCCGCCCGCCCAACGCAATGGGGACTGACAGACATGAAGGTTGCGTTGCGCCAACGGCGATCCGAAAAGGGTGCTCGCTGCGCAGTGCCGATTCGGTCGGAGTAGAAGGTGAGCAAGGGCTGACAGAGGCTGACGAGGGCTTGCTCTCTGGTACTTGATCCAGAGCAGAGGACTTGTACCTCTGGAGAGACCACGCCCACAATTGTCGGCCCTACAGACTACCCACCCCTCCCCCGCGAAGCTATCCCGCACACACCCCCTCACACTCCCCTCCACTCCCTCCCCCCAAGTGCAGCCCTCCAGGGCACAGGGCTATAGGGCCCTCCCCCCGGCTGGGAGATGCCCACCCAAGAAACAGGGCTCAAGTGCCCGTAAGGCGGGCAGTTCACAGGGCTCCTCAGGCTCAGGCAGCCCGGGGCGGGGGGTTGGTTCAGGTGGTGGGCCACGGGCATGCTCAAAGGCGGAACGCATGCCAGATTCAATGGCACACCCCCTTGGGTAGGTAGATTCTGCATCTCAGCCTGGAGCTCCAGTGCTATGGATGTGTATGTAGGTGCTCTAATGTAAGCAACGAGTGCGAGCGTGGTCAGGGGGGTTGAACAATGAATGGAGATCAAGTCATCAAGTCCGAGGATGACTGTGAACGAGAGCGAGCGCATGGAACTAACAGAGGAAGAGGGGAGACGATGGATCTCTCCCACATCACGATCTTTACAGACAAGCGGGCGTTGGTTACAGTACAGTACAGCACAAAGGGACCCATGATGGAACTCTGTAGCCAACTGCGGCGCACGCATATAGTGCTTGGGTGCTCCGTCGGCGGGCATTTCAGAGACATGGACGGGATAACGACAGACTGACAGGCCCAACTGACAGTTGTAACACATCCAATGCGCTGCCCTGCGCGGCACCTTACCCTTGGATGGGATCCTTTTGCCTGGATGGACCACACACGCCCCCTAGATGCGCAGGTAGGTACGCACTGATGCTACAAGGCACGGATGTGCAAACTGCATCTAGAGGCGACCCTTGGGAGGATGGACAAGTAAAAGGGCACCTCGCAACTTTTCACTCTTTCAATTGTTGGACTCACACCCGTCCACACGCCCCCCATTGCACCTCTTCTTGGAGACATCTCCCACGTCTTTTTTCTTCTTCTTGTGCTTGTTCCCATTCAGCTTTTTTTGTCCCCTCATATTCCTTTATTTCAGTGTATTCCCGAGGAATTTGAACATAAAAGAAAAAAAAAAGAGGGAAAAGCAAAAAAACAAACAAAAAAACAAAAAAAAAACTGCATTGCCCAGTCCGCCAACTCTAGGCGTGTGCGTACATGCTTGCGTCGTCCGCCTCCCCGCTGCTGTCGTCACGCCTAATTCCGCCACATTCTCCTCGTGGTGAGGCTACCTTCCTTACCTATACCCTCTCTGGAGCGGGCTAGTCGTGGACCTCTTTCCCTTTTGCTCTTTCAAGGCGTATCGCACACCTAGTACACCTACACCTGGGTACATGGGTGCCAGTCTAGAGAGCGCCTGCCAGCTCCAGGAACAGCAACGTCAACAATCTTAACCGCCGCCCGACCTTCTCCCACCTTTCCATTCTTCAACACCACATCCCGCTCTTCAAAACTCTTTTTTTCTTCTCTTATTCGTTTCATTCCCTTCCCTCCCCTTCTATTTCATCTACTTTCTCGCCTCTCCTTTCGCCTCTCTCCCTCTTCATCCGCCATACTCATACTCCCCCTACTAGGCCAGCCAGACCACTTTCAGAGCAACACCCCCAGCGCGCTCTGTCATTCGTCACTTCTTTTACGGCTCCCGCGGACCCCCAGCTGGACCTCTTGTGGTGTCTTGGACCTAGCGGCTGCTCCGAGTCCATAACATCGCCACTGCAGAACCACTCCGTCTCACCCTGCGCAACGAGTCGCCGGGAAAGGCCAGGCGAGAAAAAAGGAGGCCGCTGGCAAACGCAATTCATAGGGTACCGAAAAAAAAGGGTCGTTCACGTCAGGGATCGGCCCTTCGTCATCCTAGGTCAAGCCTCCCCGAACTTCAGCTGTCATTGTCTTGCCTCGTGCTCCATTTCAGCTCGACAGGTCAAAAGCCAAGCTCAACACCATGGCCTTCCCACCACAATATAGAGACGCCGCGCCGCCTCTCCCGAGCATCATTGCCCCTCCCCCAGGCGACCGGTTCAGATCACACGCGAGTCATCACGAATTGCCTTTTGGTCGGAGTCCTGCCATGTCGATACCAGGAATCCAGACCCCCAGCGACGTCCCTCCTCCTTTGCCTCCTCCTCGATATTTCCCAGGAGCTGATCAACCTGCTCCTCCCGAAGATATGGGTATCAAGCGCGAGTGTACTACACATGGTTCCTTTGCCAGTGGTTACGGAAGCATGACCTCCTCATATCATGATGAACACCCCAACTACCAGCGAAGGGACCTCAGCGAACGAGACGAGGGTTATGCCAGTTACTCATCAACCGACAGGTATGGTATTTGCGATGCCACCAGTAGCTGGCCCTGCCAATGGGCTTCTAGGAATTCTGGTGTCGACTCATCAATTAGGCCTCTCAACTAACACCGACGTAAACAGGTCTCGCGAATCTATTCCTACAAGCTTCGGTCGCCTCCACGACCACTTCCAATTCCGATCCCCTGCCGATGTTTACGGTGACACCCTTAAGAAGAAGCTTGGTCCAGTCAGCCTCTCCGAACGGTCACCGCCTCGATCATTCCTCAGTGCCTCATCCGCCGAGCCATTCTCCCGAAGGCCTTCGGGAGAGGGTCGATTCCCTCCAGCACTCAGCTTGCCCGTCCAGCTCCCCATTCACACCCGCAACATCCTGGGATCCCCAGCAAGGTTGACTGAGACGCCAATTCACACTGCCATCTCCCCACGAAGCACCCCCTTCCACTATGGAGATCGGTCACCTAACGATAGCTCTGATATTGATCGCTCCCCTCGAACGCGAACCAAGAGGAATAACAGTGATGATGCTACGTCAACACAGTCAAGCTACGATTTCAATGGAGAAGATATGGAGATGGAAGATGGGCAATCGCTCAAGAGGCTTCATATCGATGATGCCTACATGCCGGGTGGCCAGAAGCGCAGGGCAGCCAGTCCGAACGACCCCAACGATCACCTTCTCGCCATGACGGCCGATTTCTCGCGTCGACGTGACCTGAGCTCTCGTGGCTCTCCTACACGCCTTGCTACTCTGGCTCGAGGAGCTACCATGCCCTCGGTGTCGACATCTCGATCCAACTCGTACATCTCGACAATGTCGATCCCCACAACAAGCATCACTACTGCCAATTCCTATGGTCGACGTTCACCTGTGGGATTGTCACCTGGTGGCATTTCCCCCACCTCGTGCAACTCGCCTTACACGGCGCCTGTTTCCCTCAACCCCAGCCCTCGGACTTCCATCTCGGGTCGCGGCTCGGTCCACTCCAGGACCGTCTCTGGAGCCAGCACACGCAAGATCACTGAAGTACAAAAGCCTGGCGGATCTAAGATGCAAGGTTTCTTCATGTGCGAGTGCTGCCCCAAAAAGCCAAAGCGATTCGAGACGCTCGAGGAACTCAAGTAAGTCAGATTTAATTACGACATCAGCCATCTTACGTGAAGTTGTGTCAGATGATGGTTTTACACGATTGTATGTGGAACATGGTGCTGACAAAATAATTAGCGCCCACGAAGCTGAGAAGCAATACGAGTGCAGCTTCTGCGGAAACCGCTTCAAGAACAAGAACGAGGCCGAGCGCCACCAAAACTCGCTCCATGTGCGTCGCCATTCATGGTCATGCTCTGCGCTCTCTGGATACGACCGGGCCTTCCACGACTCGACCAACCGACCTGGAGAAGCTGACACCTGTGGCTACTGCGGCGACGAATTCCCGCGGTCTGGACGCGGGCCTGGCACAGGAGTGCTCAGTGGTGGTAATGCGCCTCGACACGCCACAGACCAGGATTGGGACGAGCGGATTAAGCACCTGCAAGAGGTGCACAAGTTTAGGGAGTGCAACTCGTCCAAGAAGTTTTACCGTGCGGACCACTTCAGACAGCATCTCAAGCACAGCCACGCAGGCACGAGCGGCAAGTGGACCAACATGCTTGAGAACGCCTGTATGATGGACGAGGACCCAACCCCCCGGTAAATATTTGATACAAAATGGAACGATCAACCACAACCCAGGTTCGGCCGCGCACACGACAAAAAGGCACTGGAGTTGAATGAGAGGTCGGCCGCCAGATGACGACGATTCTGGGGTGGTATGTTGGAAATTCAAGATGAGTGGAGGATGGGGCTGATGAAGGCGGGGTACAAAACGAGCCGTCGCCGCTAGGAGATGTCAGTGGGTCATAAAACAGCACAGCACAGCACAGGGAGCCTGGACTGCCAAACGAGACGAGACGGACCAAAACGCGGCCGACGACTTAAAGACCGATGAAACGGATCGACAATCATTCAACCCAGACGGCGTCTAGAAAAGGTTTGGGACGACGACAAGTCAAGACAAGACGTGCGCATAGCACAGCACAGCACATCACAGTTGCACAACTCTCCCTCCATCCACGGGATGCGCGGCCACCCAAGCAATTCCATGCTTAGCGAACGAGTTAAACGACAAATTGTGGAGAAGAAACTGTTTCGCCTTGACGGACTGTCGCAGGATGCAGATGCGGCAGACCCCAAGACGAATCAGCGAGCGGCTAGGCGACGGGCGCTGATCTCCCGAGTCGAATCGGGGTATTCCGCGCGCAACGAACGTGCACAGGGCGTGCTTGACCGTACCCAACTGCTGGGGTCAGTGGAGGGCTGAACCGACCGACCATTGTGGCAGTGCTTTCGAGAGGGAGGGACAGGAAATGATGCTGCCGTGGATCATGGACCGCCCTTTCGCACCGACAAGCAAAGCAATGCGGCATTTGGACGACTCGTCGACTCAACCTTGGCTTGATAGCTAAGCGTTCCTAGCGGAGACGTCTGCATCACAACCACATGGCGTCTTTGGGCTGAGTCTCGAATGGCCAAAGGTTCGCCCGGTCTGACAGCCTCAGCTACGTCTGGCGAGATGAGTTTTGGCGATGGAACAGCACCACTGTGGATGGCAGATGGCGAGACGGTGGCCTCTGGCCATGCGTTGGTGGAGGCGCTACTTGCTGACTGGGCTGAAGATCCTTGCTGGCAGCCTGGGCACGGTTGAACAACCTTGACGACTGCCGGAGCCAGTTACAGCCAGCTACACGAAAGAAGGTTATGACGAAAGGAACCAACGGGCGTTATTGACATGATCTGGGTTTACACTACAATTTATTATTTGGGGTTGTCGCTCATGTGCAACTTGACCCTCAAAGAGGAGGAAATGGGCTTTACTTCGTATACATATTAGCTGACACAGCTTGATGCTGATGTCGCATGCATCATCTCATGGGTAACGGCACAAAAAGGTTCTATCATGGCAACGGACACGGACACGGAAACGGCATTGGGACGGATGGCACTTTGATTTCATGTTTGGGTTCCTGGGCAATCAATACACAGCAGAGAAGAAGAGAAGAGAAGATTTAGCAAGGTAGTGAGTGTGAAGCGATCTATACAATGTAGCAGTCGATGAACAAGAATAAAAGATGTGAAAGCAAACCAAAGCAAACCGAGCTCGCATCCTCCCGCCCGTGTCCCGTCCGTCCCGTCCTGTCCTGTCCTGTCC
Source organism: Fusarium sp. MBC 438 (assembly GCA_030779245.1). Taxonomy (NCBI): domain Eukaryota; kingdom Fungi; phylum Ascomycota; class Sordariomycetes; order Hypocreales; family Nectriaceae; genus Fusarium; species Fusarium sp. MBC 438. The sequence continues at coordinate 14,109 of JAPFTB010000010.1, forward strand.
TGTCCTGTCCTGTCCCAAGAACCCGGTTACCCTTGCGATGCAACGATCCATGGTGAAACGCAGGGCTCCCAAGGCAGATGGGGGTTGTGCAGCGAGGCGTTGCAGGGTCTAATTGTTGAGGATGGCAATTTCCATCCATGATAAGGGCCTCGTGGTTAATCTGCGATGCATGCACCCATGGTTTCAGCCTAGATGAGGTAGAAATTCAACGGTCGCTTGGCAAGGCTGTTTAAACAAGCAGTTAACTTCATGATGGGGTCCTGAGCGGAATTACGGATAACATCCAAGCTGCGAGTTGAAGACACCAGCTGCCTCTTTAGGAAATTCGTGTCCCTTGGCAAAAAAGAGGGTGTGCAGTCGTCATTTCTCATGTTGAGTTTTTTCATTCTCTTCAGCTTGGGCAAAAAGAAGCTGAGCCTGAAGCTAATGCACTCTTGTTGCTCATGGATAATTATCGCTTTTACTCCCCTTTTACGAAGCCGAGTAAGGTATTTAATTCGGTGAGAATACGGGAGGATCCAACCATGATTCTTGGCGGAGACGGAGCAGGGTCCGGGTCACGTGGTCAGCAAGATGATGAAGATCGCCCTGTAAGGCTTGGGGGTCAGGGACAAGGGTCCTGGCAGTGAGGCTGGAGGCCTTTTTCTTCTGAGTTTAAAAATCCAATAGCGTGGGAGAGAAGATGGACATGTTACGAAGTGCATTCCCTGTTTGGGCTAGCAGCGTGACGAGGGAAAACAAACCGTCCCAGGGTTTTTCGAGGTTTGCTAAGATTTGGCGTCGGGCGTGGCTTGGGGATTAACTGAGACATTGGATGGAAAAAAGGGTCCTTTTGGGGTCTGATTTTTGTGGCTGGTGAATGGGAATTTCAAACTGTGGCTAGATCGGATGGCGGGGTAAATGCGGTTGTGGCGCGTGAAGGAGGGGCAATGTTGGAAAAAGTTGTCACGGTTGTGAATCACACCGAGATCTATACATTGAACTTTGTTGATGACTGTTGATTTTGTTGATAAATTGCTGGCCTTTTCTTCGGGCACGAACTACTCTTTCGATAGACGATAAATATCACGCATAGACAAACCTGCGACACCTCGACACATCTCGAGAAACCCGAATCACGACCTAATTCAACCTGTACCCTGGCGGACGAAACGACCAACCGAGGCGACCACCACGCAGTCAGCGACCTGGCAGCGCAGCAAGACGAAAAGAGAGACTCGCGTCTGCAGCAGTGGGAGGACTTCGGGCACCAGTTTGAAGCTGGAGAACTAGAGCTCCTCAAGCGGAGTATAGCACAGATGGCGTTGAGTCGCATCGACGGACAGGACGAGTTGTTTGTTGGTGGGTGAGTAAACTGATACCCTCTCGTCTCGAATAAGCCCCATGTGACGCTTCATGCGTGACTCGGTTATGCTCACGCTGCATAGTCTCTGGGCTCTGCGCCGTTCCGACTCGTTGACCGACCGTCGCATCACGCACGTCCTGTCGCTTGTCCCGTTCAACCCGTCGGCACTCAAGAACTTCAAAGACGAACCCTGGATCGACTACGGAAAGGACTTTCGTCACCTCGTCATCGACATTGACGATGTGGATGACGCTGACCTGCTGATCGAGCTCCCCAAGGCTGTCAGATTCATCGAGGAAGGGCTGAGGGCGAGCCGAAGCGACGACGGAGTCAAGGGGGAGGATGCAGACCATGGGGGTGTCTCGTTAGAGAAGGGAGTCGAGGATCTGAATATTGACGGCAATAATGGCAAGAAGGAGAAGGGAGGCGTCTTTGTTCATTGCGCCGCCGGAAAGTCGAGGTCGGTCTCTGCGGTTATTGCTTACTTGCTCTGGCGCTACCCGAACCGATTCGACCCCAATATCACGCCCACGGTCATTTCGGACCCGACCCACGCCATCAAGTCCGATGTGAATCGGTCGCGAAAAGATACGGCCCAGGAGGCGGTCCACGCCGCTCTCACCTTTGTTCGGCGCACCCGTCCCATGGCTGAGCCTAACCCTGGATTCATGGATCAACTCGCCCTTTGGTGGGAGATGGGATGTCCCGATGACGTCGAAGCTCACCCAGTCTACCAGCGGTGGGCTTACAAGCGTGAGGTTGAGGAGAACCTTGCCGTGGGCCAGGCACCTTCAAGGCTCCGTTTCGAGGACGAGGAAGCTCAGCCTCGTGACGAATCGGGGGTCAGTCTACGATGTAAGAAGTGTCGTCGCACCCTGGTCACAGCCCCCTTCATCATCGATCACCGTCAGCCTGACAAGAGCTCGCCTGCGACTCCCTGCCAGCACTTCTTTGTCGAGCCGCTGAGCTGGATGCGGAGCGTGCTAGAGAAGGGCGAGCTCAACGGACGACTGCTATGCCCCAACGCCAAGTGCGGTGCAGGCGTGGGTCGGTACGACTGGAAGGGATTCCGGTGCTCTTGCGGGGGATGGGTGACACCGGCGTTCTCGCTGCAGAGGGCGAGGGTGGATGATGTGGTGAAGAGGCCGGTAGGGCTGGGCGCCAGTCAGAGCATGGGTATCCGGATGCCGCCCGGTGCAGCAGCTACGCGAAGCGGAAACTTGTGAGAAGCCAAGTGTGATTCTACTGCAGGTGGCAGCAAACTACCCCCGCGAGGTCGCCGACCCGAAGTCCCAAATGTCCGATACCAGGCTCCGTCGCCGAGAGGATGGCCGGGGACCCACCGGGCCCCGAGCTCGGCTGCGGAACCGGGGACAGACTGGATGTCTACGTCTACACACACGATAGCTTCTCCTCTTGTCCAACAAGGAAAATTCCGCCCTCGATCCTTGCATCACCTTTTCAAAAGAAGGTAGGAGTAGCGAGCCGGCCACTGAGAGAGTGGGCGAATGCGCAGTGGGGTATGTGCATTCTCACACAGGCGGGAGGCAGACAGTTAGGGCTTACAGGGCGTGTCGTGAAAAAAAAACGTGCGTGTGTGAAGGCAGGCCAGTCCATGCATGAGGGTGTCATAGAGGAGGGGGACAGACAAGCAGAGCCGGGAGGTTCGGAGGGTATAGAAGGGTATGCATACTCGGAGGGATCATCAGAGGCAAAAAGACGGGAGGATCGGATGGTTCCTGGAGATGGGAAGAGAAGGATACGCCAGACGGTATTGGGAAATAAGATTGCGAGGCAGAAGCAGCATCCGACGAGTTTCAATAATGGCTCGTCTTGGTCTTTTGACATCAGCACTAGGGTCCCCCGGCCGATCATACCTGTCAGACATGGTGTCTGAGAATTGCGATCTCAACCAGGCAGAAAGAAGGACATACTGGGACAACATGATGACCCGCCTAACGAGGCTGATGATGGGCTGCCAAGTGAAAGAGAGACGAGCCCCTCTCGGGCACACACGACATGACATGGGGAGGACGGACGTTGTTCTCGAATGTCATGGTCCCTTGTCGGGCGATGCCTATTCTGTGGTCAGCGATATCCATCTAGGACAGGCATGATCCGAAAGAAGAGATCCCCGCTCACTCTGCCTGGGGCTGGCTATGGCCTGGGGCTGGCGCTATGGTATAGTTCGCCCGGGTTGGCTTATTTTGCTTGTTTTTTTTTATTTACTAGTAGCAATAGCAGCCTTGGAAGGATCAGCACGATTTAGAAATCACCGTCTTACTGTTTGAAAGGGAGGGGAAACCCCTCGGACTCGGACTCCGCCACCGTAAGGCTGAACGCCCTATCGGTTCCAGGACCAATAAGATGATTCACAACATTACAAAGACTGCCTACAAGTACAAGAAAGCAAAATGCCCGGATATCGTGGGCCTTTGCCAAGACCCTGGTCAAAAAGGTGGTGGTGGTGATTTTGCCTAGATGGGGCTGAAAGAGTGTCAGCAAGGCAGCCAGCCACGTTGGCGGGAACCCGAGGGAACAAATTCGATTGGATGATTCTCTTCAGCTCTCGATCAATGATCTGAGTGGATTTTGTTATTGTCTTGTTTTTGCGATCTATGATTTGTATCAAGCTTCTGACAAGTGGCTGGCTAACCTAGCTAAAACAGAAGCTGCCTGCTTACGGACTGTGGATATTCCTTTCTCTCTTGTGGAGTTTTAGTTCCCCTCGCTTCTCGGCGGTTGCCTTATGGGGCATTTATTGGAAACTCATCGTCCTGTTTTGGGGCTGATTTTGCGCTTTTTGTGTGCGATAGGCTGTGGATGTGTTAGTTGGTCTCAGACCATCATCAACTCCACTCCTCGCAACCATGGGCTGCTGGCCACGGGAGCTTTCTCTTGATGAGGAGAAGTCTTGTCATGATGTGGCCATAGCTTCCAACTGACAAAGAAGGTGATGACGTCTTGACGGACAAGTTTCCCAAAAGTTGTCACTGACATGGTTGTAGGATACCCACCCTCCCTCGAGTCTTGATACCTTCTTTGGAGAATGCAGCAAAAAACAACAGATGCGGGACACGGATCACGAGGCTCTCCGCGTTTTTTTGTGTTGCAGAACCAACCTGTTTACCCATTCGATCTAGCGTTCCTTGAAGCACACCCATCTACCCGTTGCGTGCCTCATCGAACAAGGTAGCCCAGCCCTTTTTTATCCATCTGACTGCATGGTCACTCTATGCCGAGTAGAGACTAAACCCGCGATAGTGCTATGCAAGCCAGGACGGCATCGCCCACCCTCTGCGGCAGAGACGGGAATTGCAGATGCCCGTTGGGACTAGGTAATTGTTTGCCTTCTCGCGCTCCGTATAGCCTCAATAGTCGGTCGTTGGTCTGTAACCCCTGAAACCCCCGACGTGCCGGAGCGCCTTGTCAGCCCTACCGTCTGCCTTTTGACGCCCTGGTGGAGAAAGGATGGCTGATCGGGTTTCAATAAAGCACCGCGCGGCTTTCCTCCAGATCAAGAGAGTGTACTTCTGGACAAGGTTGTTCCAGCAAAGCCCTAGAAGGCGATGAGGGTGGGAGGGTATTCCTTCGAACCGTGGGTCCGGGCTGACAGGTCTCCCACGCCCCCTTTGAGGGGAGGTACTTGGTGTCCGACAGAGCTCATGTACCTTTTGTCTCTACACCCTTCTATGTCCTCAGCACGCCATCGGTGTGTGCGAGAGTGCCGTGGGTGCGGAAAGGTGCGCGCTGTATGATCCATTGTTGTAACCCCAACCCACCGACCGGGCTTACTGGGGAGAGAGAAACACGCTACTCTACGGGCGGTGTGTGCTTTTTCTTTTCTTTTCTCGGTGAGATGTTGAGATTTGGTTTGTTCGGTGAATCATGAGGCTTCCATGGGAGTGAGAAGCTTACACTCCCCCTTGTTATGGAGTTGCCGTGACGTCTTGATGCTTCACCTTTAAGGGAGAAATGACGCGAGTGAGAGATATTCTCGGACTCGGAGACGATCACTGCAGTTTGACCTGCATCAGCATGAGAAAAGAAAAATGTGGTGCTATGTGTTATTGCAGCAGAAGAGACTTGCAAAACATTGGCCTGCGTCAAGACTAGCCCGCTGACGCCCCGGGTTGCAGTCACATCACACATCATCCCCCATCCTCCGACCACCGTCGGCCGACATGGAACACACAAAGTCCGCCGGTATAGAGAGGGACGATGGTAATGTCGCTTGAGTAGAGTGACATGCTACTACTGTAGTCCTCATGTCAGCCCTATAATGGACTTACTGTGGAGAAAATTTTACAATCAAGGGGATTGGAATCAAGAATCTCACGATGCTTGCTTTTTTGTGTTCCTCCTCGCCAAACGGCATCTTCCATCCTTGATCAGGCACTTTGGTCCAAGCGACCACCGCTCACCGGCGGGGGTTTATTGTCTCTTGGTGATGCGTCCTGCGGTCATCAGGCGAGTGAAGAGGGGGGGGGGGGAGAGGGAGGTCAGACGTCAAGATCGCTTTTGTGTGTCATGGTTGTTGCGATTCGGATCCGAATATGTTGCTCATCGCCGATGGATGTGTCTACTTTTGGCCTCGCACATGAGATACACATAAATGAGAAAGAAAAAAAAAAGCTTTTTTGACTTGTTCTTTTCTTACGGGTACACCTAATCTTATGTGGGGGGTGAGGGTTAGACATGTATGTATGTATGTATGTATGTATGTATGCTTGGCTTCTCTGTGTTGTTGGCTGCAATGGAACTCGAGCATATCTCGTCTCCCACATGCAGCAGCAACTTTTTCTCAACTAGAGTGCTATGATACAGTATCTCGCTCTCGCTATTCGCGCCAAGACCGAGCCGACAAGTAGTTGTTCGTTCTCTGACCCATCCCCCGGCGTGCCGCGGGTAAGCACTAAAGCCAGACCACCTCGCATGACTTTCCCAGATCCGCGCGTACCCTGAGCGTTGCATTTTTCTCACTTTCGACCCCCTCATGCGAGATTTGGAAGAATCCCATGTTTCTTGGTCTTTCGGTTTCTGGTCCGTCGGATGTAGCATTTGTGTCTTCTAAGCAGGAAAGGAAGGTCGAGAAACAGGGGTAGACAATCTACTGCAAGGATGGGATGAGATGTTTGCCTTGACAGGGTTCGGGGTTATGGGCATCGCGTTTTGCAAAGTCCGGTTTTTGAGCTCGGAGAGTTGATGGAGAGTTTTTGAGTGATCCAATCATTGTTGTCGTTGTTGGACATGTATCGAGATGGATGTTGCTTGAACAACTACGCCTACTACGGTAAAGCTGTGTATCGTTGTTTGTATTGAACTACTTGTGTACCAGAAGAGTAAACTTGTGTGTTATTCTCGGTATGAAAAAAGGTAGAATTGGAGAAAACTCATGTTATCCCCTTAATGGAAGAAAGGGGCACTAGAAGAGCCTCAGGTAGATACTCCTATTTGTGATCTGGGAATACATTTATACAATCCTCTATATAGAAGTAGTTAGTACAAGAGCAAACTTGCATTATTCTAGACATGGAATGAAGGGTAAAAGAAGCGCTTTGGACTACGTACGTAAGACCATATGCCTAGTGCTGTGTACTATCGCTTGTATAGAAGTAGCTAATACAACAGTAAACTTGAATCACCCCGTTATAAGTTGAGGACAACCTCTACCTAGCCTCTGCCCAAATCTGTCCCCAGTCACTATGCTGGTGATTATGGTGGTGGTGCTTGCGTTGGAACAGCTGGGTGACCGCCACTGTCCACGGGAGGTGGAAGATGGGTCTGTGATACCCTCGGCGTGTCACGTAAAGGAGGCCCTTCGATACGAAACCAGGGATACCCTTCAGGCCGCCTCAAATATGCCAATCCGTCCTGTATCAGTAAGTTGATGTGCCTCACAGGGATACCATTGGCCTCCATACCTTGAAATAAAGCCTCACTCTTCTGCCGTCTCGAATGCGAACGAAACGCCGCGAATGTGACGGGCTTCCTCCGGTTTCACGATCAACACAACATATGCCACGGGGATCTAGGGTAACCCTAAGTGGCCCTGGAAGAGGGATTTGACGAGGAGCAAGCACTGGAACAGCGTCTCCGCGTTTCCAGGATACCACTTCAGGAAGATAGAACGAGACGCAATGGGGAGTGAAGGCACGAAGCTCAAGGGAAGTTGCCATGACTTGTACTGCATGTAAGAAAGGAGAGCCCTCGTAGAACTCGATGATCATGGAAAGAATCTCGTTGGGCAGACTATCAATACGACTGAAGCCAAACTGCCTGGCTGTGTGGAGAAAGGCGTCAAAGGGGACTTGCCGTGGAAAACGGATCTTGTAGTGACGGTTGAAAGGCGCATTGTCGAACCCGCGAAAGGTCAATGCCGTGGCAAGACGATCACGTCTGTGATGAAAGACTGCAAGAGGCGTATGGCTCCGTACGAAGAACAGATAGAAGCAGGGAAGGTGAACGAGGGCGGCACCAGGGGGTAAGCTACGCCCGAAACCGAAACCGCAGAAGCAGAGGCCGTCGCCTTGCCAAAGTCTATGGCCTGGAGAAAGACTAAAACGTGCCGAGACGGATTTCCAGGGTCCTCTCGGGAAGTTCTTGGAGTATACTGTTGTGCTTGTCAGCCCAGGATACACAGAGACATGCGATTGACTTGCGGATCATGCAGTGGGATCCATCTATCAATTCTTTGTCACAGATGCCGCAGTCGAAACTGATATGAAGATGGTGTAGGTCGGCGCATTGCTGAATCCACGGAAAATTGGATGTGGCTCGTATCATAAGCTGCGTCGGCGTCGAGGGAGATCCGGAACGAGGCGATGGAGGTAAAGAGCGAGAACTCATTGTGAAAGACTGTTGGGGATAGTTTGATGATGATGAGAGAGAGGGAGAGAAGTATTGGTGTTGGTCTGAATGAATGGGAGATCCGTTGGCATTACATGAACAAGGCTCCTTCCAACTATCAGATCGTAGGCCAGTCACTCCTGGCAATGAAGGGCAGGCGCCACACCCAACTATAAGGGCATCAGTACACCATCCCCTCAAGATATTTAGTAAATTGATCAATGGAACAGATCTAAAATATGACCGTGGTGAGATATCTTTTATAGATGTTGTCCTAAACCTTGAGAGGGTTTCGACCTCTACCTCCTCTTGACTCACACGTTGCAGCACCACAAGCGCAAGTGTTGACCGAGAGAATACTGAGAAGTCGTACTTAGAGGTTCATGCTGTGTATGTCGGGGAGATAAATATAGCACAGAAAGGATTCTGTTGAACAACTAGGTCTTAGGGTTGATGAGCTCCAGCAAAGGTGATCTAGGAGAACGTTGAACTTGGAGACTGAGGTGACAAGAGCAAGGAGAAATACCCAATATGAGAACAGCAAAAACGAGATTAATTCTTCGTAATACATGGCTCTTATTATCATCCCTATGCTTCGGTCGAAACAGATGCCTCTCAGGTATATCTGAATAGGGGTCAACGTGATGCCACTGGGCTGAATGCAGCTTGTACGCCGTCACACAAACAACGAAGGCTGTCGCTCAGAATCTATGGGAGACGCAGTAGTAACTCATCCCCTACTGGGAGCATCTGTGGGGACGGATGGAAAGTAACCAGGCTTTGACATTCGTTCCCGTTGGATCTTTGCTGCCTCGGCTTGTCGCTTCTTGGTCAACCGTTGTTGGTAAAACGAGCTGCAATTGTTAGACAACTTTAATCATGAAAGAACAAGAACACGGATGATACCTCTTTAGCTCAAACACACGGGGTTCTTCGGGTTCAGGAGTCGGCTTGTCCTCTTCTTTGTCCTGCATATCATCAGTCTGGTGCAGATATCGCCGGAGTCGAAGAAAACTCACCTTGGTCTCGTCCTTTTCCTTCTCATCCTTGTCCTTATCCTTGTCCTTATCCTCATCTTTACTCTTCTTCTTATCCTTTTCCTTCTTTTCCTTCTCTTCCTTCTCCTTCTTCTTGCGCTGCTTCTCCTCGTACTCCTTCTTGACCCTCTCCTTCTCCTCCTCTAACTCCTTCTCACGCTTGGCCTTCTCAGCCTCCTCATCAACCTTGGGCGTGCAAAAGTAGCGGTCCTTGAGATGGACGGGGCACACAAAGAAAAAGTCCTACCAGGGTGACTGCATAAGCCTCATGTTCCATCATGCCGCTTCCCGCTACTCATTACCTTTTTGTCTGGCGTGATCAGCACCGACGTGCTGGACTTGTAGCAGATGTCGCAGGCTTTGGCTGCCGTGTCGGCGACCTTGCGGTGTGTGTAGAGATTGGGGAATGGGGTCGTCATGATGATGTATCGCTTTGCATGGAATAACTCTTTGAAGCACAAACGATGGACCCTTTCCTTTGACCGACAAATGCTTCACCTTGACCTGTGAATGAATTGATGCCCGTCGCGGGGAAGCCCCTGACGTCAGGCGCTGAAAGCCCCCTGAAATCACCTGCAAGCCACCAAAGTTATAGGGGGCCTCAGGTTAAGCGCCGGGGAACCTGACTAATAAGCGCCCGGCGTCATGAATGGACGTCGTTATCTTATCGCACTCTTTTGGACTGGAAATTGACCATGACGATGCGCCCGTCCTTTCACCACCAACAAACCTGCAACAATTCTTTTCACCTGCATCAACACCCAATCTCACCAAAAAGCTGTGTTATTGTTCACAGCGTAGGCGATTGGAACAGTCATGGGTGTATTGCTTGATACAGAGAAGCTGGGCTCCCTCTTTCAGGCCCGGCCAGACATTCTGCAAGGCATCCAGAGGGCAGCAGGTAAACAATACCCCTGAGCAGGCTGTGACAACTTTGTTACTGACTTTTGTCGCCAGATTCTCCAGGACGAATCGCCTTGTTCAACGAAATCGCGAACCATGTATACGACCAACTTCAAGGAAGTAGCGAACCCGCGCACAAGAAGAGAAGAGTCGATGTTCAGCAGACCAACGGAACCGCGAATGGAACAAAGGTCAGCGTGAAGCCAGAGACCAACGCCGCAGATGAGCCCGTGCTCTTGGAGATCAAGGAGATTTCGGTTTCGGTGCCCCAGAGAAAAAAGTTTGAGCTGTGCTTTACGGCGAATCACTTCTATGCTCGCGCTCCTGGCACTACGGCACCAATTCCGGCCATAACACATGCTTGGTCCGACATTGGTGCGTAATTGATGGCTTCTCAGCCTGATACTTTTGCTAACACGAGGTAGAATACGCCTTTTATCTCCCCGTGCCCGAAAAGGCCCAAGTTCAGCACAACTACGTCCTATTCCCCAGAGGAACATGCCTCCCTTCCAAGACGAACCCTCCCACGATAGAGCCGCTCGTCTTCACAGTACCCGCGACCGCCCCGAAGCAGGGCACCATCGGAGGCCCCGAGGCTGGATCCGCAGCTGCTGTGTCAGACAACTACAAGTCCCTCTTTGACTGGGCATTTGGACGATACCTCAAGCCGGCAGGCAACAATGTCGACATCACCTCCGCCAACCCAAACAAATTCCAGAGCATGGTCCGACAGCCTCATCGACCAAACGAAAAGGCCGTGCATGTCAAGGCCTTTAGAGGCTCCAAGGACGGATACCTCTTTTTCCTCGAGAATGGCATTTTCTGGGGTTTCAAGAAGCCTCTCATGTTCATCCCACTAAACCGCATCGCTGCGACCAGCTACACAAACATTCTACAGAGGACGTTTAACATCGTCACAGAAGTCTTTGCGGGCGAAGGCGACGCGACAGAGGAGCTCGAGTTCTCCATGCTGGACCAGGAGGATTACGGTGGTATCGACGAGTACATCAAGCGCAACCGTCTACAGGATCGCAGCATGGCTGAGCAGAGAAAGGCGAAGCTGGAGTTGGCTGAGAACAGAGGACCTAAGAAGAATGCCGAGGAGAATGGTGCAGCTGCAGAGGGAGAAGCTGGCCAAGAGGGCATGTCTGAGCTCCAAAAGGCGCAGCTCGAGGTTGAGCAGGAGCTGCAGGATGAAGAGGATGAAGACGAAGAGGATTATGATCCTGGTAGCGATGCTGACAGCGACGGATCGGGGGATTCGAGCGACGATGACGACGATGATGATGACGAAGACGATGAGGAAGATGAGGAAGAGGAGGGCGGAGAGGTAGAGGGAGAAGAGGAGGTCGCTGAAGAGGAGGAGGAGGAGGAGCCAGAGCCCGAGGTCGCTGCACCACCACCTGCTAAGAAGCCTGCCAAGAAGCCTGTTAGAAAGGCTGCAGAGAAGCCTGCAGAGAAGCCTGCAGCACAAGTTCCTGTGAAAACAGGCTGGGCAGCCCTCAGAAGCGTCCCTCGAGCCACCGAGAGCATGGACCTAGACGAGGAGAAGTTTGACATTGTCTAGAGGAGGAGTTGGGTTGTACAGTACGGTATCACTGGCATGTTAGATACGGTCGGGTCAGGCACGATGCACGACATACATTGGGAAGAGGCGCCGTCCTCCATGAACATGTTACACTTTTGGCGTTGCGATCGAGGTTGACATGATGCAACGTGTGTTTGAGTATCTGTAGGCCTGTTCTAATGACATAGGAAATACGAGAAAGACTGGGATTTGTGCCTGGTGAAGGCAGTTGATGGTATCACAACGGAACACGACAAGACAATTGACAAAACCACCCAAACAATTTAGGCCTCCTTCAATCTAGCATTGCTGCAATGCGTTTACTTCTGCCAGCAGCGCACCTCGGTACGACCGCTACGGTGGTAATCTGCAAGCGGAACGCCGCACTTGTAACGTCAGCGTTGTGTCTGTTGAGAGCGTATTTTGGACTTACATTGGCACAGCGGTGGTGCACATCCTTGAGTGACGAGATGCAATATGGGATACATCCCAGGCAACTCACGAAACATACCAACGCCGCAGCGGCACTAACATGGTCAGTATCCATCTTTCACCCTTTCTTGAAGAAACTCACTGTGTAAAGCCACCAGCCTCGGCCGTGGTGACGGTAAAGTCTCTCACGCCACAACTCGGACACACGACCGGCGCGCTCTGGCTCTGCAGGCTCTGGAGCGGCACGCTGTTGACGTTCTGCTGAGGTGGCTGGCCATGAGACTGTGGCAGTTGGCCTTGAGACTGAGGTGGAAAGTCATTCGGGTTGTGGATAAGCGCTGGAGGGGGAGACCCCGGGTTCGTGAGAGGCGGCTGAGCAAGGGGAGAGGAAAAGTCTTGGTTATTGTAGGTTGGCGGTTGGTCTTGGTTGACCACAGGGTTTGCGGTGAAGGCGGGATGTTGTTCGTTCTGAGGGGGAGCTTGAAGAGTTAGTGATGATGCTTGTGTAGTTTGGTTAAGGACATACTTGGCTTCTCCATTATGGGCAACTGTAGATGAACTCGATGATGTTTGATGCTTGAAACTTCCAAGTTTGGTGTTTTGGAGCGCCAGAAGTCTTAAAAAGAAACCCAGCCAAGAGTATATATGAAGTCACAGCAATGGGGGCGAAGCGATGATCAATGATGAAACGGTCCAGCTTGGCAGCCACCAAGTCTGCCTCGACACCACGATCGGGCAAATATTCACTTGTTTAGGTTTCATCCTGGGTCATACAGGGTCTGTTTTTAGAAGTTTGCCTGACCACCAAAAGTCATTGGGATAAGAGTCTATTGGGTAGTGGCGAGGAGGGGTGGTGAGAAGGAGCAGGCGGTGTCAAACATTCAGAATTTACGTCTTACAAGAGCCGGCGTCTTCCACTTTGAGAGACTGCGCCTCGGAGGATCAACGGTCATTGACAAGGGCTATAGAATCCTGCGTCATGTCAGGCAACAGGTTCTACCAGTTACAGTGAAAACCTGGAAGTGTCGCATGAAGAAGATCAACATGGATTGAGGTTGGAAGTTGGATGTGAGTGGTCGGCTTCCATGTCATGGGCTTGGTGTGTTGGCGGCGTTGAGATGTGGCTGTGGGGGTGGCTGTGGCTGGTGATCTACAGTGTGGCGAGAACTACATGAGGAGGTTCTGAGTGAATCAGTGAGAATAGCCCCCAAATGAGTGCATTGTTCTCTTGTTCGTGATATTGGTGTCGCTGATAGTTTGGAAAAGGCCTTGCCAGTGAGAACTGAATGGCTGTGTATACTGGGCCAGAGCCAACAGGTCCCTGCCTACCTGCCTCCATGGCCACTTCACAGTCTTATCGTGATCTTATCACCAAGCACTTATCTTATCATACCATCACCGGACATTTCCCGCTCACCGCCCACACGTGACCCTCAACTCCAAAGGTTTCAATCCACCATCGCAGCGAAGCGGCATCACGACGAGCGGCATCTGAACCTCCGAGTCCCGACTCCCAACACCCTCAACTGGATCTTTAAAGGATACCTACTGAGTAATCATGTCGGGCCGTCACAAGGCTATTCGCCTTCCTCCCCTCAAGACCCTGCGCGTCCACGATCCTAAGCGCAAGGTCGAGAACCCATGCATCGCCATCATGTCGAGCGTCCTCGGTACGTTTTCCCCTCCCTCTACTTCCACGCCTCAGTATACTGACCAAATGAAGCATGCTGGGCTTCTGCAGGATACAATGCCACAGGCTGCGCCGCCGTCGAGACACAACTCCGCAAGTGCATGGACGGACCAGCACCTCCTCCCGCTCCCACGAACACAATCAACTACCACCTCTCACGAATGCAAAAGCACATGACGGGGCCTAGGAAGCAGAGATGAGGGATTTGGTAGAAGGGTATGCATTTTGGGCGTTGGTAGAAAGAAAGCGTCTGCTTGGGATGGATTGTACAACACTTTACCCCCCACCCGTTCATGATGGGCAATGAAAAACAAGAGGTGGATGATGTACATTTAGCTACTGTACAATACAAACATGTTTAACATGTCAACATGGATTATCGCGAGATATTTGCTCTTGGCATTGCTGCCGAATCTCGGTTGCTCGAACATTACCAAGTCTTAGTGACTTCACGGTTGCAACTACAACAATCACCATATCACGAGTCGCAAGTCACAAGTCACAGGCACAAATTCATTCAAAGCGCTTGCATTTCACTTCTCCTCACTCTGCAAGACACCCACGTACCCATCCACTGCTCTATCCCATTCCATCCCATCATCAGCGCACACCCAAACCCAAATCTTCCCCATCATCTACACCTCTCTCCTCGAGGCGCACAGAGGCTGTGTTTCCGCATCAAAGACTAAAAAAAAGAAAAGGAACGAACCCAGAAGAGACATGATAAAAGAAAAGGGTGAAATAAATGTCAAAGAACGAAAGAAAAAAGACAAAACGCCCCCGTTCTTAGAAACAGCGCCGGACCCCATGAAGTGACTGATAAGGTTGATGATGTGTAATCCCAAGGACAAAAGAACAAATGCTCCGTGGGGAAGTGTCAAGACGGCTTTCCTTGGGGGAAAGAAGACTAGATCTTGAAGCGTGAGACAAAGTCAAAGCCTTGCTTCACGCAACCGTTTCGCATGTCTATGCAAAAAAGCCGTCAGAACTCAAAGGCATTCAGCCCAGACTCAAGAAAACGTGCGACCATGTACGTCGCTAAAGAGCGGCTCCGGTAGGCGGTGCGGTGCGGTGTCGTACTACAATATGTGCGACCGTAATAAGAGATGCTCCGTGTCGAGTGGCGTGCCGTGTCTATATGGTTGATGCCTTGTCCTCCATGTCAGACGCCCCTAGTCGTTGGTCGTCATCCATGCCTTAACATCATGATCCGAACAAAATAAATGCGAGGTTTCCGTGCGCCGAAAATGCGGTAACGATCCGTGGGTATCCCAAGCACAATGCACCATGTCTACCTCCTCTCTGGGTGGGTGTCGATCTGGTTTGCGTGTGCGCGCTGAGCAGGTATGGTGTCTAGGAAGTGTCGCCGACGCAGAAGAGCTCTATCTCTCCAACGCCTCCAGCGTACATGTTCCTGACTCCCTCGCGCCACTCCATAAAGGCGATCTGGATATCATCATCTCCCTCAATAGCCACGAAATCGCCATCCTCGTCGCGGTACCGCAGTTTGAGCAGACCCTTGCTGATGCTGCTGCTGGTGAACCGCGCCAGCTTGGCGTCGATTCGGTCAACCAGAGACTGGTAGGTGATATTAAAGGCCACAACAAGTGTCACGTAGTTTCCAGACTCAGTGTTGACTCGAACCTTGAGCTGCGTCGGCAGAGGCATCTCGGGGCTGGCTAGAGGGTTTGCCGATGGAGGAAGAGTAGCAGTGCCGAGGGCTGGAGAGACAGTTCGTGAGTTTGCAACGGCGGCATCAACGCGCAGCGGGTTGCCGGCAGCAGGAGTCCCTTGTCGTGAGTACACGGGCTGTGTAGGGAACTGGGCCATGCTGCCGCCAAGACTTCCTGTGTGCTGGTGCATCCGCTCTCGTTGAACTCCGGGGCTGTTCGTTTGAGCTCGGATGGGCATCTCGTTTCTGGGCGAGCCAGTCTGCGTTCTGGGAATGTTAGGATCATGGCCCGGGTGCAAATGCTGTGGGATTCCGGGTACAGCCGGGATGTTGCCTTGGCTGGGTTGTCGGGTCCTGGGCATTCCGGGTCCGTTGATGTCGGGAGTGCTGTAAGAGCGGTTCCTCTGTTGCGCAGCAGCCTGGCTGTTAGAAGCCATTGCAGGAAGCGAAGGACCACGAGGATTGCGACCATGAGGGTTTGGCGAAGGACCATCACGAGAGGGAGCACGCGGCATTGCAGGAGCGGTATATCGGTTGCTATCCTCCCACGGGGGTTGAGGCGTTCCAGTCTTGGGGAAACCATAGTGAGGCGTGGTAAACATGCCGCTCGCTGTGCTTGTGCGCGACGATGCTGGCGACTCGGCCACTGGTGAGAAGTAGCTGTCGCCGCCCCAGGCACCAGGCGAAGGTGCACCGCTTCCTTGCGTTTGAAGGCTGAGCGGAGCAGGTGGTACAGGCAGAGGAAATCGAGGCGGAGGCGCTCTCACCATACCCGCAAGGGACCCAGAGCTCTCTCCTGTGCCTGCACGAGCACGCAAGTTGCTGCTCGAGGCAGTTCGAGGCATCATACCAATGGGATGCGGCGGCATGGGAAGACCGGCTGGCGCAGTGGCTGGACCATAGTCATCATCCTCGTCATCGTCCTGTTGTAGATATGGGTTCTCAAGGCCACCGGCCTGATCTCTGGTCCAGGCAAAGTCGGCAGTAGCGGAGTCGGAGTTTGTCGACGCACGGGGAGCGTTATTCTTCCTCTGGCTTTCGAGAGCAACCACCCACTTCTTAAGTGTCTCCTCATTGAGGAACTTGATGGTGAAGTTCTCAACACCAGGATCTCCCTTCCACCAAATCTGCACACTGTGATTACCTGATTCGAGTTAGTAGTGCGCGAGGATGGCAAGGTATACAAAACTCACCAGGCTTGGAGAAGGACACGACATCAGTCACGTTAGTCATGAAAATTCTGCCCTTGAGCTGAAGCTTGGCGTTCTTGTTCCGGACCTTGGGTCCTGATGACCTCGACTTGTCCTTCTTGTCCTTGCTCTTGTTTGGTGAGATTTCCTTGCAGCACAGGAGAATGCACTCAAAGAGATAAATCTCGTACTAGTAGCAGTTAGTAGTGGTCAAGCAAAGTTGAATGAAATACGTACGTCCTTCTCCTGGTCGGTCTTGCCAGTAATGACACCGTATACGCCGTGTAGGAGAAGATTGCCAAACTGTTCCACCTTATGACTCTTCCAATCTTCCACTCGGTTGGTCAGATCCTCCAAAGCCTCATCCAAGAGGTCCCGGTTGACGGCGTCGTTGGCCTTGTGCAGGACTCGTTCGGCCGCCTCACAACCATTAACCAAGTCGGCCTTGGTTTCTTCGTCCTCAGTCTTCTTGTTCAAGTCCTGAGTTGTGTCAGTCAAGTTGTTGGAGCCAAGCAATTTGTGGAACCCACCTTCAGCAACAGAGGATATTTCACCAATCGTTGCATGGGCTTGAGCAAGAAACCGTCAAGTGTGTTGAAGTCGGTCGCCACGGGATGTTCGGATTGTTGAATCTTGTCAAAGACCTGGTTCGCGATCTGAGCAGCCTTACGCTGGTTCGCGATGAAGGGTTGGTAGATATCAAAGGCATCCTCGTGCAGAACAAAGGGCGATCCCCATCGCTGGTTGGCAGTAGGCATAGAATTTGTGGTTTCCACACGGATCAGGAAGCGGCGCTGGAAATCGAGAATAGCATTGATGTTGAGGAAAATCTGGTGAAGAATGTCTCCGGGAATCGCGCCCTGCTGTTCCAGCGTCTTTTTGAGATCGTGCAAGTTCTCGAGATCTTGAACGTATTTTCGCTCCGTATCGACTAGCTCTCGGACAATGTGATCTCGGTAGGTCATCTGCGATCCGGTGGCAGGACCAGTCGGAACTTCATCTTCGGGGTAGGGCTGAACTTGGAGGAGGGTGCCGCGCTTTTCGGCACAATCGAGAACATAATTAACGACTTGGGTCACCTGGATAGACGGTTAACAAAAGCCGAGGCGCAGAGACTGAGCCAGGTCAAGCCCAGCTGTCGCTCACCCACCTTGACAAAACCACTAGTATCATTACCCATCAGGTCAGTAATCACAAAGCTATGGGATGAAGGAATCTGCAGCTCCTTCATGCAAGCCTGGACGAATTTGAAGATGGCGATCTTGGACTTCTTAGCCTCGTTAGCGCTAGAGTCCTCGACCTTGAGCTCTTCCTCAGGCTGCAAGGCATTGTAGATGAGGAGGAGAGGGTATCCTGTTCGGAAGAGGTTCCATAGCGGATCGACGGGGTCGTTGGGATCGAGGGTCTCGAGATAGGGGTCGAAGCCGGGAACCTGGGCCAGGCGCTGCTTGAGCGAGATGCAGATCTGGTAGAGGGATCGGGAGGCATCGGCCTTTTGGTTGATGATGTTGGCTGTTGCGAGGACGGGGCCGCCGTTCTGGGGAGTGATGGTGGCGGCGCTCGCGAGGGAGCTTAGAGAAGCCGTGGAGCCGGCAAAGGCTGTCGAGCCAGAGAGTTGGCTGGCGCGCGGCGCATGGTTCATGCTGTTCTGTGGTAGACCACCGAATCCGTTCGAGTTGGGGAAGACCGGAGTGGTGTTTGTTCGGAGCAGCGGGGCATGGGCCATAGCCTTCTACTCCATCCGTCGGGCGTGTGAGGCGACGATGATGCGGGCAGAGGGCGGCAACAGGGAGGATGAAGTGGAGGAAGTTGTCGAGGGAGCCGAGGGGAGCGCGAACGAGGGGTTGCGAATGGCTTGACGAGAATGTCTGGAGATCTCCCTTGGCGTCGACTCAGGAACGTTTCAAAGAGGCGTCCGACGTCATTCGGCGGTGAATCGAAGCGGGAGAGGTGTCGTCTGGCAGCGAGTCACGAGCGGGGTGAAGGTTCTGCTGCTTGTCGATGCGTCAAGAAGGTTGGGCACGAGCGATGACGGATGCTGGAGTCTATCGCAGTCTCTGTCTGTCCTTGTCCTGGTTTCTACTGCTGACGGCGGCTTCGGCGATGGCTGGTCGGGAGGAGGTCTCGGGTCAGGCGGTGGAGCGATCGAAGGGGGTGAGAAGGCGGATGATCGACGATGCGGCTACGGTGCGAGGAAGGTCGAGAAGAATCTGGTAGACGGACCAGGGAGTCGGAAGTGTAATGTGTTTGACTGTGGAAAGAATCGTCCAGGTCTAGCCGCGTTGCTCCAAGGTGACAAGGCTGGGCGCAGGCGTCGAGGTTGTTGGGCGACAGTCGTTTAAGGAGGAGCAGAGCAAGGCAAGGTAGGTAGGGGATTGAGGGAGGCGGAGGCGGAGGCGGGCGCGGGCGGGCGGTTGGCGGTTGCAATTTAGCGGTTGGCGGCGGGGGGGGATCCTGAGAGGCTGGCGCAGGAGCCAGTGGAGGGCCTCTGTCTAGGTGATACTGGGCCTCTGGGGCTTCTTTATTAGGCGCTGGCGATGGTAGATGTGCTCTGGTTGGTGTAGAGAGGATGATGCTAAATCTGTCTCTGCGTGAGAAGAAAGAACGCACAAGATGACACTTTGGTTGGCGACAGTTGATACAAAGAGAGTATACAGACAAAAGACTCACTCACACCCCTTGAGTCTGTACCGTCGATGGCTGGTGGATGGATGGATTTGGAGGGGAAAAGGGGATCAGACTCCGTACTGTGCGACACGGCGCTGAGTCGACACGGTACCACAAGGCGTAACCTTGGTGTACGTGGTCCGTGCGACGAGTCCGAGGGACGTGCATTTCCTCTTCTTTTCCTTTTGGGGTCCTTTGGGCATTGAGCCCGGCCGGGCATGGCACTCCCGCGTCTCGGTACATACCTCTCTACCTCTCTCTCACTTTTGAGTCTCTCTGTTTCAAATTAGCCCGAGCCTTCGCCATCCCCAAAAGGACTAACGTTAACATTGGATCCTGGAATCACTCCCCGTCGTTCCCGGTGGATCCCCGTTGAATGGGACATTGTAATGGATGGATGTACTTGGGTATGTACCTGTTGTTGTGATGACCAGCTCATGACGAAGAGCTTCTTATCATAAACTCAGAGGCTATAACACTTGAATCATGAAAGATTCATACCACTGAGAGTTTTCGAAACTCTCTTTTACAATTATACCGGCGTAAACCCATGATTCAACGCAGGAAACAGTCACTGGTCAAGGACTCTCGCCATCCATGCTCGTCGCGATTCAGGGATCTACAGGGGTGCCCAAGGCCAAAGCCGACGACACAAGAGACGGTCGCTCGTGCTTTAATGGCTTGCATCAAGGCAGGAGGGGGATGGTTTCAACATCGACGGGCGGCCGGATGAAAAGGGTACATTTTGTTTCCTTTTTCCTCTTCTGATGTTCGTTCCCACTCGTTTGAGACGACTGATACGTCACCTGAACTCTGTCTGTTGTTCAATGCTTGGCTCCCAAATAGTCGTTCAATAACCACTGAGCCGTCCCTCACGGGGAACAACAAAACAACAGCCGGTCGATACGGACGGCTGGCGGGTCTCCCAAGCTTGAGCCCGTCCGGCGAGGCGCTTGCACACCGTCCTCTATCCGCTGCCACAACGGAGCACCATCACAAGGATACAGAGGGGTTCTTGAAGAGCACCGACAAAGTTGACGCCCAAGGAGGGGGAAAAAAAAAGACGAGGGGGGGGACCCTTGACACGGATAGCCCCTGAATCCGTCGGAGCGGGTGGTGTGGTTCTTGTTTCGATGACCGTCGATTCGTTCCTTTTGGGTCCCCCCATCCCACCCAGGACGAGACGTTCCAGAAGGGCGCGCATGAATGTGCAGCGCAAGACGGGCATGGGAGAGCAAGCATCTGGCGGGGATAGAGAGAGATTTAATGGGTAAAGAGGCAGGCTGCATGAGAGGCTGCATGAAGATAATGGCTTGACAGGTTGCGAGACTGGGCTTTGACAGGCTCCTAGCAAGAGGCTCGGTGCAGCTGCTGTTTCTTCAAGACGACAAGCATGCGAGAGTCTCTCGTCTGAGCTCAATATCCCGTCCAACCCTGCGCTCATCGCGTCGTCGTGGCGGCTAACGCCCCTCCAACCTGCGAACTGAGCACCCAATCATCAACGCTTAGGCCATATCAGATGGGTTGATGGAAGATGTGGCTTATTTTCCTCAGCCCAGGATTCACCTCAGATCACTTGAGTAAAAGCACCTGCCCAGAATGTACAATTCTCTTATCGCCATCCTCTGTGCGACCGCGGAAATGGAGACAAGACCCCTTTGATGGGTTACCAGCACGTTGAAGGCCGCTACGACACGAATAGCCTAGTCCTCAATCAAGCCTCTTCTCCAAAGCATCCCGGCGATCCAATCTCCTGCTAGCTCTCCCCCTCCCCTGACATCATCTCTCGAAGAGCTCAATCTCCAAAGGCTCAGGGGGTAGGGGAGGCGCTCGCTAGCCCCCAGAGAAGGTTTCATGGAACCTTCGATTGCAGCGACCGGCTCTTTTCTCTCTGTTGGGTCTGCCGTGCCTCTCTCTGTGATGGAAATTGCCCATCCGTTCCTTCGGGGCTAGATACCGCAGAGGTTGCAACGGGAGGAGAGCATCCTTGTGTGTAAATGCGCTCTGAAACACCCGATTCAATGCACAGGCCGCATCAAATCGCACAAGGTTTGTGAATCGCGTCTTCAAGACATGGTCTTCTACATGAAAGCTGAACAAAGAAGACGCATTACCATTACCGTCATGCTGGTAAGAAAGAGAGGTCCGTCCCGGGGTGCCGAGTGATCGACCTCTTTCAACCCCCTTTGAGAAGGCTCTCAAGCTGAAACACGCATACAAAGGAAAAAGCGCAACTCTGGACGAAAAAGAAATGCCGCGTTCCTTGCTTTGGATGAATGCCTCGGCCGCACCACAGGCTTGCCTTCACACGCATCGATGATCTTCAATCCCAGTTCTCCGCTTCCCATCCATCGCTTCGGGGAATTACCCGCAGTACTAGGCCAGACATCGTAAAGGATCCGCAGCGTCTCCTCAATGCTTGTCAATGCCCGGGAAGCGAAGTGCTGGACCTGACCTTGAGCAGGGGACCTGCAAATCTCCTGCGTCGTATCGGTCATCGCCCGTCATGCTGTGCAACTCTTGAACTCTTGAGCTCGATAAGCAGCCTGCCTACAGCTCGTATTCTTGCCGCTGCAGCACTGACGACGTTGATTGCTTGGTCTTGAGAGTCAAAGTTGAGGAGCATATCAATGTCATAGTTTTGACTCAACGGGGCGTCGATCGTGAGACAAGGTGCCATCCCAACTCCGGCAGAACGCGACCCAGAGACGCGGCATGGGCGCAGAGCAGACCTTGATTGGGAAATGCTTCCGTTCGGCAAACTAATTAAACTCTTGGATGGAGGATGCTGGCTTTCCTTGGTGTCGGAGATGCGCATCCACACTTTGGTGGTCCATCGCATCGCGTCCCAGCCTTATGGGTTTCATGTTACGTACTTGCGGGCGCATTTCCAGTTAAGCTGGAGTCTAGTAGTCATTGCCGAGGGAATGTTGGTTCATGGATGTGTCAATGTATTGGTTTTAGGTGGTTCTTGATGGTCAATGGGGGGGAATCGTCTGGAGATCAAGTTCGCGTTGTTGACTCAGAGGACCCGGACCAGAGTTGTCTCAACTGCTCGAACAAAGCGTGAGTCAAGACTCACGGGCGACAACTCGGCCGAGTGCCGCCATGACTGGTGACTGGTCCCTTACATATCCAAGTGCCGTAGCCATTAAGGAGTCCTCTTTTCGCCTAACACCTTGACCACAAGTCAACGATAAGAGTGGCCGGTTAGGCATAATTGAGAAAGATCGGTGAGCCCCAATCGTTCCATCCCAGCTCATATATCCTGCCATTTCATAGATACTCTCATCACATGGCCATCGGCAATTCTTCATGGCGTATACTCGGCATAATGCGACTGGCACCCTGCCAGCCGACCCATGAAGACAAGACATCCCATCAACGAGTATGTCACGGCCCTCTGAACTGTTCCTTGAACACGTTTTCCCAGAAAGCTGGGTCCCTTCCAAAACACAGGATAGTTATCATGTGACCAAGCAACGACCATGATGGAGAACAGCATTCCTACTGTCCCTGTTACAGTCTCCTTCCTGTCCTTGAGCAGGCTCAGTATGTTGCGAAAGAAGATCTCCTTGTCGCCATCCGCTGGCTCTGTCCATTCTCGTACAACAAGTTCCATGTCCTTGCCTGCTTTGCCTTGCTCTGTGTTGTCTGCGCGCATGTACTGGTGGACTTTATACCGGGGTATCGTGATGATACCGTCCTCCTTGGTGAATACGGCTGTGCGATCACCGAGTGTCACAAGCGCATAGCCTTCCACGACTTGGAGATACTCGGTGTGTGTCTCATGCCAATGGAGACCCGTGCCGGGGATGTCATCACCCGTCCGAAACACGATAGTAACGACAGTTGATGTGGATGATTTGGGGCCAAAGTCGATGCCTCCGAACGGAATGAAGATGGTATCCCAATCACGTGTGGTCGTGCGAGCCATGTCGAGTGGGTGGGTATCGTGCGAAAACGTTTGAAGTTTATGATAGAGATCAACTTGCTTTCCATTTAAAGCGAGAATATTCGTCGATAAACAATCAAAGTCATGAATGCGACTTTATAGATACATATACTCAAGCTAAGCATCTTATTCCTTCAGCCTTGGCTGCTTCTCGGCGACTTTTATCGTGACGCGGGGTCCATTATCCCGATTTCCGTGTCCGCGTCTGACCAGCGCAGCAAAAAAATCGAGTGCGAACGGAAACGAAGACGCCATGATGGTCTAGAACTAGAATCCGAATTCTGTTTTATTTTTAGCAAGTACTCATTCATAATCGAATTAAAATTCTTGTCTATTGACGCAAAAGAATGTAGGCCCTCCTTTCATTAATCTGCGATCAAAATGGCGGTTCTGGTCTTGCGCATAGTCCTCTGGCAACATTCTTCCGAGAGAGCCAAGAAAATACCCCATACGACGAGATTGAAGCTCCCAGCATATCATCTTGAATGCTGCATTCTCCCCCTTAGGAGACTTCAGTGAGTGAAGTATCTACCCACGGCCAAAGCCTCAAGATGGTGTAAGTAAGGTCTAGGGTATGCTGCTTCGAGAGAACCAAACAGCACCCAAACCTCCAAAACTCCATAACAACTTGTGAAAACATTTGACATTAAACTCCATTTTAATACCTTTAAGTCACGGGGAATGCCTGGCCAGCTTTTAAAATTGAAAATAGACGTGATGTTCTCGTCCCTCCTCATGGCATCACTTCGAGGGACGAGAATCAGACAGGCGAGGTTATACCCATCTGATGGATTAAACATCATGACAAAGGGATGCTGCTACATCGATAGTGCTAAGACTCCAGCTTCGCTATGATAAGTAGGAAAAAGGCGTGCTCACATTGCCTTATCCTGTGTAGAAATACACCGAGGCTGGCTTTGGCGGATGACACACAACTCTTGAGCACGAGGTATCTTTGCACCGTGGACGTATTTAACAATCTGAGAATATCAAGAAATAAACAGACTATCCGAATAGCACACAATATGCATGAATAGTATGGTATTTCCAAGAACAGAATGTATTAAAATATATCCCTGGGTGGTTAGATGGTCACTCCCTCAAGAGCTTTGGTATCTGGATGGCCTTTGTATATTACCTTCCCAGTAAACTTATTGTACCCCGATAGCTAACCTAGTAGATGAGTGGGCTGATGTACCTATATCCTGGTGGTTTTTCTTCGCCTCTGACCTTGAATAAGACAATAGTGGCAGAGGCGATTTACTTGGCTCTGAATATACAAGGCGACGATGGGAAAGGACCTACGACAGGGAGCCTGCTGGTGACAAAGTATTCTTCTTGCGTATTCATAAGCGTATTAATGAATATGAGAAGTACATGGAAAAGAGGCGCCTGGTCCGGAAATGAGGCAGACTATTTGTCCAATTTGGGCAGCCTGCCCTGGGTTTGACCCTCTGACAATAAAGGAGCAGAGAAATCGTGCCGGTGACATCAAAATGAGTACTCAAAAACTAGAGAGAACTGGCTCGATGAACCAGCCTGGCCGGGGATGATGATACCTTTTACCCTGTGAATGCCTCCCACGACGCCTCCTAAGATGATGTGTCCACGATGACAACTCAGCAGGCGTTCTAGCTAAGAGACTATACACTTATCATTTCACAGTTCCTGCTCGTTCCGCGGCCCTCTTAACTCTAGACCGCTTCGTCTCGTATTGAAAGGCCCTTCCTCTGGTGCTATGCAGTGAGTTCTCTGTGTATATGGCGTAAGCTCCGTGGCATTGAGTTTCGATGGCGCCATGCATTGATGACCATATCGTTTGTGTTATGGCTGAAGTTTCTAAAGAGATGTTTTTGACGAGAAGAGTGTGTACATAGGGACTTGCTGAAACCGCTTGGGGTTCAGAACATGGTGAATTCGTGTGATGCAGGGGCTATTATAGTCCAACTCTTTAGAGTGTTCTTTGATCTTGTGTACGTTGGAAAGATCATTAAAATACAAGAATACTCTAACCTATGTATTGCAGTCTTGGACCTTGCGTCTCATCCTCTCCATCAATGCTGCTTTCTTTTTCATTGTTCCTGCTGACCTCGTTGTCCTTGTTGACATCCTCCTCATCCTTAGTCCGTTCACGTAGTTTCTCATAATATCATAATACTACTCTAGTGCATTCACAGCCGCATAGAAATCGACTGAACGCATAGGTCCTTGAGTGACAATGGGCAACTCATCGACAAAATGAATCTAAAAAGAGGTAACACACATGCTTCATAGGCGTCCCTTCTAGCCTTATTTTCTAACCTTTGCCGTATTTAAGCTCTATCTCAGCTAGTACCTCACGCGTAGTCGTTAATTTGAAGGTTTGCAATAATGGCTTTCTGTTATTGGTATCGTATTGGTGGTTCTTGACACTGGGAGCCGTGGAAGGTAATATTTGTGCGTCGCTGCATATCAGTCTCATGGGGGCAATGAGGCGCCTGAACTTGGCTGTGGAGGGGATATTTCTGTTCATCTTTTTAGGCTGGTACTGTAAGTAGTAGTGATGGTAGGGTAAAGTGCTTTGAGTTCGATGTGATACTCTAGGGGATTACGTTGAGGTGAGGACAAGCTCGAGAGATGTGTCGAGAAAAGCATCATCTTGGGGGCCACGTGATAGCCACGTGCCGGGCTCTTTCTGAGTACGTTATGGCATTGATTGCTGGCTGCGTCGACATACTCTTTGAGGGAGCTGAGCTAACGAGTCGTTGACGGATGGGTTTCCAGTTTGGGATAGTAGAATTCAAGTGCGGAAGAGTTGGCGCCATGTATGGGAGTTTCGAGGAGATGATAGAACGAGGTCCAACTCGAAACGAGAGTCTAGATGAAGAAATGACCGATAGGACTGTCTCTTCGGCCGGAGAGCTTGGAGACCGTTCTGAAGTTGATGGCGGAAAAGCTGGTATTCATGACAAATAAAAGTCAGACTTGTTTAAATGCAAGGGCCAAGTGCAACACGTTTGCATATGAAAACTTGTGATAGAATAGTTTACTGGCCAGCCAAGTTTGAGTTTATTAGGAGAGGTTGTATGCTTCGATAATCAAGAGCAATTAGGGAAGATAGTCGCCGGGAATGCGTAGCCGTGTTGGTATCGGGGTAATTCTTCACGGAGTCATGGCAAAGAGTCACCTAGAAAGGGGTGAAATATGCACGAATTGCAAGAAAGTTGCCTCTATCTCTAGATACTTCTTTGGTTGACTTGAAAACTTAAAGGGATTTCTCTGGAGCTCACCTGGCTATTGAGTATGGCCACTTTAACATGTTGAATACTCTGTGTTCTGGGTTTGGTTGTCGCAAGGCCGGCAAGGGATCTCAGAAAATCTGGTAAAGTTGAGATTGTTCGAGAACTGGATATTCCGTGATGGCTGAAGAGGTACATATGCCGAGCAAAAACGAGACATTGGCGGAACAGTATCTATTCAAGCTTCTCTGAGGGTTGCCATGAATAATATGGCTTGTATAATGGAAATGCATAACTATCCTTGCTGTTTATGAAAACCATGGCAGTAATCACACCTCCCTCATTGTTGACTCTCTAGTCTTTCCATATCAACCGTCTCCCCTCGAGTCAACGTCTTTGCTTTTCTTCTGCGAACACAGCACCTCATGGTCCCTAGTATAGTGGTCGCGAACCAGAGAAGCATACTGATCAAGTTTATCCAAACCGCAGCCTTCATCCTGCTTTCTGATGGAACAAACTTGTCATCATCGAATGACTTGCCGTCGCCTAGAAACTGAGACGCAAACACGCTGAATTGCGCCATCCAGAGGACCGACAGCATCCCGTCCAGTACTGTCCAGCCGCAGCTTGTGGCCGTGAAGAAGAGGTGTATGATGCAGACGATCATGGAGACGCCGGCGACGAATTCTGCAAATATCCATTTGGAATCTGCTTTTGTGTGGTTCGAGGTTGCTTTTTGTAGGTCGAGTCCGTAAAGTATTGCGACGACGAGGGCGAAGAGACATTGGAGGGTTCGGAAGAGGGCGCGGGAGATGACACCCGTCAAGCCCACATTCTCCCAGTAGTCGGCGATTTTTGGAGATGACATCGATGTAGAAAGATCGTTTTCTGGGGAGTGTACAGGGGAGGAAGACTGGTCGTCAGAAAGAAGGAAACAGATGGATTTGAGTTGAGAAGAATTTGTTGTCTGGCTTTGCTCCTCTGTCTACTCCCCACTCCTTTTAATTCTAGCTCTCCACACCATTACGTCGACTAAAAGCCTTCTTTGGTCTCAAATGACAAGTTACGCCAAGTCCAATCGGCATAGCCGGGTTGACGAAGTCATTCTGTTCGTGGCAGGACCCGCAAGGCTATAATCAGCGGTGTCCGGTATGTTGCTTCGGGAACAGGGGTAACGACTCGGAATACGAAAACTCTTTGAGATGTCATTGGAAGACATTGCTCATACGCGCCCTGATTCATTACGCGGCTCACGTCTCAGCCATGATTATTTCTATTGTTGGCTGGGAACTCAATACCATGAAAAGTGGACTTGTGGGTAGAAGGGATGGTGTCTGGCCAATGCTGGAATTTTCGCTTTCTTTCCGAGGCATCCATGTTTAGAGTCGAGCTAATAGGCGATCTAACAGGGGAACCATGATTCAGGATCGTGCAATCGCTTCGGCCATTTCGGCGGTAGTGCCTATCCTGGTCGCACCCCTTCAGACCCTGTAGTGTTTTTATAAGACTGGAATGACGTCGGAAAAGAGTGTTCTATGCCGAGGAAGCCAATTTGGTCTGCTTGTTCTTTGTGCTTCAGACTGTTCACCCGCACGACAGAGGTAGAGATGGCATCCACGAACGATGGTATTGACCAGCTCAGCGAGACGAGAACAGTTGCAATTGATGCATCTACAAGAGGTAGTAGGACAAAGCAGAGGTTTATAGTGTCCAATACTGACAAGGAACTCCAGATGACGGCCGAATCGATATCGAGATACCCACGACGCTGAGCCGACGACTGTCCAAACTTCCCAATTTCGAGGAACTCGACACGACTCCCGGATTGGCTTCACCTGCATACCAACAATATGAGAATCGAGATAATTCCGTCATCCCACTAAACATTGTCATCCAAGTCATTGGAAGCCGTGGCGATGTCCAACCCTTTATTGCGCTGGCGCACGAGTTACAGAAACACGGTCATAGAATTCGGCTGGCCACCCACGACGTATTCGAGACCTTCGTTCAATCCTCCAACATAAAGTTCTACCCTGTGGGAGGCGACCCCTCGCAACTCATGGCATATATGGTCAAGAACCCAGGACTCATCCCGAGCATCGACAGTCTTCGAGCCGGAGATATCAACACCAAGAGGAAGATGATTGCCCAGATGCTCGACGGGTTCTGGGACTCGTGCATAATGCCTGACCCTAAGACAGGCGACCCATTTGTGGCAGATGCTATTATTGCGAATCCACCTAGCTTTGCACATGTTCATTGCGCGGAGGCATTGGGTGTTCCTCTACACATGATGTTCACTATGCCTTGGACTAGCACTGGAGCCTTTCCTCACCCCT
Organism: Fusarium sp. MBC 438; assembly: GCA_030779245.1. Classification (NCBI taxonomy): domain Eukaryota; kingdom Fungi; phylum Ascomycota; class Sordariomycetes; order Hypocreales; family Nectriaceae; genus Fusarium; species Fusarium sp. MBC 438. Next base: position 42,973 of record JAPFTB010000010.1, read on the forward strand.
TGGCGAATATTAATGACCCGAGTACTGGCAAGGAACGCGAAGTTGCAAATTACTTGTCATATAGCGTGGTCGAGTTTCTGACGTGGCAAGGGTAACTGATTGATCGACTCGATTCGAGGTCACACGGCTGACTGAAGAGTATAGGCTTGGGGATTTGGTCAACCACTGGCGAGAAGCCAAGCTCGGCCTCGAGCATGTTCCCATGAACGAAGGTCCAAGGCTTCTCAAGTCTCTGGAAGTGCCATTCACATACTGCTGGTCTCCAGCTCTGATCCCTAAACCGAGAGAATGGGGCCACAACATAAGTAGGTGTCATTCAACCGAACGTACGATCTAGGACAACTCTTACAGAAGATTAAGGCATCTCTGGCTTCTTTTTCCGACAACCCCCTTCCTACGAACCACCTGAAGATCTCGCAACTTTCCTCAAAGGCGGACCGAAGCCTATCTACGTCGGATTCGGAAGCATTGTTGTCGACGACCCAGCTCGTCTGATGATCATGGTCCTGAAGGCGATCAAAACAGCCGGAGTTCGAGCCATCATATCCCAGGGATGGAGTAAACTCGAGGGCGAGGATGACCCCAATATCTTTTACGTTGGTGATTGTCCCCATGAATACTTGTTCCAGCAGGTCTCTGCTGTTGTTCACCATGGCGGTGCTGGAACGACGGCCTGCGGATTGTTTTACGGTATTCCGACTGTGATCGTCCCGTTTTTTGGAGAGTATGGAAACCGTGCTTTCTTGATCCATGATTCATAGCTGACATGACGACTGTTGATAGTCAACCTTTCTGGGGTCAGATGGTAGCCAACGCCGGCGCTGGCCCACAACCAATCCCTTACTCATCTCTGACATCGAGGAACCTCACCGATGCTATAGTACATGCCTTGACACCAGAAGTTGCGATCGCGGCACAAAAAATGTCCGAGAGTATGAAAGCAGAGTCGGGAGTCCAGGCCGCGGTCCAACATTTTCACTCTAATTTGCCCGTCCAGCCTCAACGATGTGACCTGTTTCCAGAGCTTCCGGCGTCTTGGTCTTACAAAGGAAAAAGGCACCAAGTCTTGTTGTCGAAAAAGGCAGAGCGAATCTTGGCTGGATCAAGCAAACTTGAACGGAGCAAGTTGAAGTTGTAGGTAGGCCTAGCCTTCAAAGTTGCGGTGACTAACGCCTTGCTCGGTAGTCACAAACCAAAGCCCATCTTTATTGAAAGTAGACGTTGGGATCCGTTCACGGCCGTTGGATCAGCGTCGATGGAGGTCGCTGCGTCGATGGCGGATGCGACAGCAGGAGTTTTTGTGAAACCCTACGAGACTATTAGGGATCACCAAACGCGAGCGAAAAGCTCAGTAGAGAGCGAATCAAGTCAGAATCGATCGCAAAGCGATTCCGCAAGTGTCAGCGAATCCGGAGTGGTGAGGAGAGCGGTTGGAACTTCGACCAAGAGTCTGGGGAAACTAGCTGTTACATCGGCAAAGGGGATATTCGTCGACATTCCCATCGCCGTGACGGATGGGCTGCGAGCTGTGCCAAACCTTTACGGGGAGGACGTGAGGGCCCGAGATCATATTACCGGCTTCAGGAGTGGTGCGGTCGTTGCTGGTAAGAACTTTTACCACGGCATCTTTGAGGCCTTGACAGATATCGCCGTGTACACGTACCACGGGAAACGAGAAGAAAATGCGTTGGGGGCTGCAAAGGGCCTGGGCAAGGGCGCATTGAGTTTGGTCACTAAGACGACTGCTGCCACTATCGGGCTGGTTGCGTATCCAGCTCAGGGGATTCACCGAAGCATCAGGGCCGCTGTCGTGACCTCAACCCCCAAGACTATTGAGGCGGCTATGCGTATCGAGGGAGATTGGCTCCTTAAGAAGAAGCCAGTGTCTGAGGAGGAAACTCGTTGTGCAGTTGCGGACTTTGAGACGTTGCGAAACTCGAAACCCACCAAGGTTGTGTCAAGGTAAACAAACACCTGTAGATATTTCTTGTATAAACGTCTTTGTATTTGATAGAATTGTAATCTGATGCCTAGACCTTACATATACTTTAACTACATGCGAGCATGAATTTTTGATACCTTTCCCACTACAGTTGTTGGCCATTCCATAAAAGTAGACAACTCGTCACTAAGCATTGTCTTTATGGATTCGACGAGATGCTCTGACCAACCCTCTAGAAACCAAGCCTCCTCAAGTATTGCTATTAAAGGGGTGTAATATGCGAATATGAGCAAGGCTGGTGGCTCTTGTCGTTTTAAAGCTGCGATGAATGTCTCTTGTAGGCGATAGAGCCAGCCAAATATGAGCTGATTACTCGAAGGAACTTTGCACGCGCCCTTCTCACTACCGTAGTTGGCCTTATATATCAAGGAAAGAGATGAGAGAGCGTGATCGTATAGGGTCATGTTGATGCTCGGATTGGTGGTCAACCACTGTCGTAATCTGGCAAAGGGTTCGCTCCAGTCAATGTGCGGATGCGCAGAGCTTTCGACCTCTTCTTCTGGCCCAGTGTCCGCAAGAGGTTCCAAAAGCCCCGTGAAGAGAGTGGCAGGGTCGACAGTTTGTCTGATCAATCGTACGCCATGTATCAATGGTAGTTGCTGAATCGTGGCTTCGTCTCCAACCTTGCAGACGAGTAGATCCTTGGGTGATGTCGGACCAGCAGCGAAGGCGCAGTATGACACGAGTGTTGCAGCAACGTAAAGGGCACCGCAGTTTTCCTCCGTGATGTTTGAAAGCGTCTCGTTGAGCTTCTTGAGGCCTACTTCCGAGTGTTGGGTGGCTACTGAGCGATGCCGAGCTCGACTATCGGAGCCGGCGGGTTCTAAGTAGGCGAGGTGGAAACCAGCCAGGGCGTAGATGAGATGCAGCACAAAGTGATGAGTAAAGCCTATCCTAGGGACGTTGTTTCTCCAAAAGAGGCCTATGCTGTCATTTGGTTTGGAGAGCGTCCCAGCGGTGTGGTGGATAAAGTGCAGCATCAGGTCAGCATCGACGACGTTTAGTGAGCAGGCTTCCGAGTCGGCCGGAGGGGAAGCCGAAGAAGTGGTTGAAGCGTTTGAGGTTGGCGATCCCGGGGCTGTTGCCTCTCTGAGAGCATTGCCGAGGGCAGCCCAGTCTTTGCGCGGACGACCCGGACCCCGATGAGGCAAACTCTTCTGGTTTGCCTCCAGCTCGTCGGACAGGGCCTTTGGTATTGGGCCGTAGGTGGGAGGAGAGTGAGGGTCGAAGCTACAAGGGACGTTGAAGCGCATGCAGTTGAAGCACATGGGCTTTGTCTCGTCGCACTGCCTTGTTCAGTGACGGGGATAGGAACGATGAGATGTGAAGATTACCTTGACTTTACGCTTCTTACAGTTGAGACAGCCATTTCGGGACTTGCGATGAGGTCGCCGGTGCTGACGGCTGAGTGCCGAGTTGGAGGTGGGCTGCATTGTCGCTTGCTTAGCGGCTGATGAATAAGGTGCTGTTGTGAGCAATGTCTTGGAGTAAATCTGATGCATTCAAGATGTTTAGATGGAAGTAGATGAAAGAGCCATTGTCCATGAATGTCGAGATGTTGTCAAATAGATAATGAGCCACAGTGACACGCACGCAATCGAGCATTTGCATCTTGGCGACCGGAACTTGCGGAACAGGAAGCATCGGATCCATCTGACATGAGAAATTTCGTATTCCGGTAATACGAGAATTATGCAACCGCTCCCGAGGGCGCCGTCGTCGAATCAGAAGCCCTTGCTGACCTGAAGGATTCCCATCATTTAGCTTAAAATGCTTGTCTTGTCCTTATCGAGTGATTTTGTCCACATCCCGGGGCTTTTTATCATCCGACCGTGACAGGCCTGCGTGTTCGGCTCTGGGGTGGTCATGGTTATCCGAGCGAAAATTATTTCATTGGTGTGCGATACGCGGGAGTACGGTCGGATATAGCTTAGCAAGCGATAAACGCCAAGACAATACGGTTGGTCTTTGTGGCTCGTATTACAGATAACGTGGCAATAGGTATACGCGTTCTTTGGTAATCAATGGAAGTGTCCTTTACTAGATCTAACTATCAAAGGCGGCTCGTCTTTATAAGCTTTTCTGAATATTTACAAGGCAATATATTGAATAGCAATGTGTTGAATAAGCAATCTCGGGAAGAAGAATCAATCATAGCCTCAAGATATAAAGGAAGGGAGAGAAAAGGTGGATGGACAAGAGAAGCACAAGTAGGACAAAGAAAGGAACCTGGAAATCTAGGAACAGAGATAGGCTGGCCCCTAGGAGACGGCGAACCCACCGAGCCCTATAAATGCCTGTGGTGTTTCTCCTGGCGCTTCTCTATGCGCTTGGGCTCACACAAACCCTTGCATTTGGGGCATTCAAAGTTGTCCTTGGCGACATAGACACGGACGAGGCATCGCGGGCATCGCCACCACTTGTCGGAATAGTATCGATCCTCAAGCCATTCTTCATTGACAATGGTGCCACGCTTCTGGATATCCTCGCGATGGTACTCGCGCAAGTGGTCACGGAAGTGATCACGACGACGGTAAGGCTCGCTGGCGCGGGTGCATTTTGGGTAGTCGCAATAGTGTGCCTCCTTGGTTGAATCGGGACTGTGAGCGTTTTTGTAGTGGCGCTGGAGATCGGCGTTCCGCTTGAAGGGTTTGGAAGAGCACTCGGGATGAAGGCAGAAAAGTCTGGTGCATGTTAGATTACAAAGTGAGAGGAACTGACAGGGCCTATTGTACACCGACGTGTTGTCTAGATTCGCGGTTTGACTCGACTCTGCCAAGATCTGGGACGAAGAACCCGGGTACGAATACGCGCTCAGCACTTCTGCAGATTGATGTGTTTCCATGGCAGAGGACAAATAATACTGATACGAATAAGTGAATGTCTCCCCTGTGGGCCGAGTTGGTTCTACTTCTTCAATGACGCCTTCATCATACACAGGCAACATAGGTTGCTGGTAGGTAGAGGAATGCGGATAGGAATCCATGTTGGCTTGATGGCTGAATGTTTCGCGATGCCCTCAAAAGGTAAAATGAAGAAATGGAGGATAAAGATGAGTAGAACTGGAGAGAAATGTGACGGGGATGCACCTTATGTGCAAACCATCCATTGTCTTATCTCTGTGCCCTTGGCATTACGGTTGTCACACGGCATCAACCACAGGCTCTTTCACTTGACTCGGGTTGTCGTTGATTGGAGGTGGCTGCTTGCACATTGATGTGACTGGCGAAGAGTTTTGACACTAAACCCGAAGGGTAGCGACCAACAGTGTTGCCTGGCCACTGGGAGACGGACACGTCGTTTTGTAGATTCAACGATATGTATTTCTTATTGGGCTGAGCTTGGAGGTGGGTGTGCTTATACTCCCTGAGCATTGCTGGTAATGACTGGGAAGCCGGAGCTGGCGTTGATCCTTGGGGCGTTGGGGGTTACCTTCTCAGAGTGGATGCGTAATGATACGTTGACGTTGGTATGTTTCATGCTTGGGATTGACTGTTATCATATGCTGATATCTCTGTTCTTTGGCATTGTGACCAATACTATTTTGGGGGCCATCATAGTGCCCAACACTCACATGATCTTCTGGCTCAGTTAATCCTCCAAGGGCCGGGCTTCAACTATAATAAAGAACACATTGTCAATACATGATAGCGTAATGGCCCAATGCTAACGCAGCACTCATCCCAGCCCATCAAAGCCTACCTTTGGTGTTTCTCATCTTTGCTGCCTGCAGATTCCATTACCGGTGACACATTCCACTACAAAAATCACTTTTCCAGCGCCACGCGTTGAAGGAATCAAGAAATTATAGAGGGTCTCTTGTAAGATTATATTCATCACTTCAACACAGAAGTAGAAAATTATTTACAAAACCTCACATCGTGGCATATACCATGATAGGCGAAATAAAGGTCCGACTATGCAAATGCCTTCTCATAGATTAAAGTCAGATCTACGTGATATCCCCAAGATTGACAAGCTTGAGCTTAAGAAACAGCAACACAAGCATGTGTCTCCTTCCAAAGCCCACTGCAATCTTTACCTACTGCGGGATTCCACTTCGCGAACTGCTCCATTGTGATCTTGTTGTAGTTCAAGACACCTTGGCATGTGGTCGTGGGACTGATGTAATGGAACTTGATGCAGTTCTTGACCATCCCTGCTTGAATTGGAGTAGGCGTTGTCACGCCGTTGCCAGCGGTGGTGGTAGGCGTAGGCTTGTCTCCCACCACGCCAACGCAGGCGTTGGTGCCCGCCCACAGTCCACCGCAGTCCTTGCCAACCGCAGGATTCCACTTGACAAAATCAGCTAGAGAGATCTTGTGATAGTTCAAGACGCCCTGACAAGTGGTTGTGGGGCTGATCAGATGGAACTTGTTGCAGTTGGTCACCATGCCCTCTTGGATAGGAGTTGGCGTTGAGATTCCGTTGCCCTTGGTAGTAGTGGTTGCTGGAGGCTTGGGCTTGGTGGTGGTCGTCAGAGTCGGGATGAAGCCAATGACACCGACACAGGCGTTGGTTCCCTTCCACAGTCCACTGCAGTCCTTGCCAACCGCAGGATTCCACTTGAAAAAGTCCGCAAGGGAGATTTTGTGATAGTTCAAGACGCCTTCACAGGTGGTTGTGGGGCTGATCAGGTGGAACTTGTTGCAGTTGGTCACCATGTCCTCCTGGATAGGACTTGGTGTTGAAATTCCATTTCCGGATGTGGTGGTAGTCGTTGTAGTTGCCTTCACGGTAGTTGTAGGAGAAGGTGAATAGCCAATGACACCGACGCAGGCATTGGTGCCCTTCCATAGCCCACTGCAATCTTTGCCAACCGCGGGATTCCACTTGACAAAGTCGGCCAGGGAGATTTTGTGATAGTTCAAGACGCCTTCACAGGTGGTCGTGGGGCCAATCAAGTGGAACTTGTTGCAGTTGGACACCATGCCCTCCTGGATGGGGTTTGGAGTTTCGATACCGTTCCCAGGCTCCTGAGTAGGAGAGGGTTTCACAGTGGCAGTGGGCTTGGACGTGGTAGTCGTGCTAGACGAAGACATCCGTGTAGATACACGCGTCGTGCTCGAAGGGACGATGGTTGTAGGCTCATCATCGTTGACAGTGCCGACTACGCAGTATAGCCCGTCTGTGTCGATATCAGGGCAGCTGATACCGGGGTTCAACGACTTGAGCTCGTCCACGGTCAGACCCCACTCGTCGGCGAAGCTCGAGCACGTCGCACCACTGTCGGCAGAGGTTGCGAATCCGCAATCCACAGCTCGACGTGAAGGGATATGAAGAGCGGAGGGCAACTGTGGAAGAAGCCCCACGGCCAAAAGACCTGAAAGATGCATTTCGCTAGCTTGAAGGATAGATGGCAAAGATCAAGGAAGAGAAATGGACGCCGACGATGGCTGGATGGGTTGGGGGAGATGGATCCAACAGTCTGGCCAGCTCAGTCTTATACTTTTCCTTCATCTTATGGTCTGAAGCGAGCGTGAACTCAACCCTTGATTGTCGAGCATACTTAGCATACGATGTTGGTTGTTCGAAATGTGTGCCTGGAGCATCGGGAGACCTTCCTCTTGGGGTATCTCGATATATCCTTGTTGGTGGGGGTTAGACTGTTACCCGGATCGATCCGACCGGCATAATTAAGGCTAATGTTCCGTCGCGTACTGCGGGACGAATCAGGGTTGGGAGAGTTGACGGTGACAATGGTCTTGGCAGCGGAGCAGAGCTGGTTCCCGTCCCTTTACAGGACATCCGTGTGGCGACATTCGCTTCAGGGGTTAATTACATCCCTACTGGGACCCGTTGCTACTGTGACGGACGGGACCAGCATCTGTCAACCAACAGCTACCAAGCCGGCAACACGGCGCATGCAGGTACTCAAATGAATGCAGACCGGTATCCCACTCCACTACAAGAACCCGCTCAGGTCCTTGCAAGAGCTTCGACTGCAATCTGCTTCTGCGCACTCTCTCAATACCCTCGTTCCCAACATGCTTTTCTCCCCACCCCACCTCGCCGCCTTGGCGTGTTGGTTCCTGCTGTTCTCTAGCGGAGCTGCCGAGGTGCAAAATAATTCCACTGGTCTTGTGGAAATCGACTTGGTCTTCCCGCGCAATGAGACATACAATCCGTCACCATTGATGCCCATCGTTTTCTCCTACCGAAACATTGAGCTCGTACCACTCCTCAGGCCTATGATCAACTTTGAGATCTCGGATTACAACAATTCTAGCGGTCCCGTCAATGGCAGTCCGCGCGAAGCTCCTTTGATCAATCACTCCAGCAGCGACCCTTATTTTCAACATAGTCTGATGTATCCCTCGAACCTAGAGGGCACATGGTTGCTGAGATTCTATGTCTACTGGATAAATTGTGGCGAAGGGTCCCTTGGTTTCGACCCTCACACCATCAATCGGACCAACGTGACCGATGTCGCCATCGTTTTCACCACAAAGGGTCCCTCGAAGCAGATCGACCTGGTTGCTGCAACCAGCAATCAGACTTGCGCAGCCCCTGCTGGAATCGCCATCGACATCGCAAGCACAGAAAACACGTTTGACTCGACCGGCGAGCATGAAAAAGGTCGCTGCCCGTGGGTTACATCTTCGCCAACCGAAGCAGATAGCTGCGCCGTCACGATAGGTGCTGCAGCTGCCTCAAGCATTGCCGACTCCATGACTTCTACCGTATGCAGTGGGCGGGCTACTAACATTCCTGATGGAGTTGATTGTTCATCTTTTAAAAAAAAGAGTGCAGCGCTGCGAATCGTTCCAGGGGGGGCAACTTGTTTGGCATTCATGTTGGGAGCTCTCGGCTTCATTCTGTAATCTTTTGTGGTCATCCTCCCTCTAGTTCATAGCCTGCACAGTTATTTAACACTTAGACTTTTTATCTGCACTGTTAATAATACAATCAAGCGCCTCAACTGGGGGCTTTCCAAAGCTCGCTTCGTCGCTATGTTCTGACCATCTTGTCTGGCACGAGTTACTCCGGACTTTTCTTGATCTGATAATTACCGAGATGAGCCTCGGCCTCTTCGCCAGCGAATCCGCATGAACTTGAGCCATGACCATGTCAAATGATCCATCACCAACAGACTCTTCAGGTGGAGTCAACATGCCATGCCAAGCATCTCTATACCCACAGCTTGCCCTGACCGCCCCCACTGGAGTCTCGGAACATTCAAGGGCTCCTTCTGCTTATCGTATCGGCTCGAACCGATGCGGGACTCCCGCTCCGAAGTAGAGTCCCTGTACCCTGTTAGACTCTAAAGCCCCAGTCACCCTGATATGCATACATGATGGAACCAACAACCAACAGCCAGCGACCAACAACCAACACACCAAACCAACATGGAAAGGAGTGGCCAAGCCGGACAAACGGCCTTGAAATTCTTGCAAATACCCACCATCATGGGTTGCGGCCTTGGCTTGGCTCGTCTGTCTGCTCAGATCATCATGCTGTAATATAGTAAGAGGGATGGAGTAATCTCTGGGGACCTCGGGCCACTGCTTGACTTGACAAAATAGGAAATGACCGATCCGTGAAGACGGCGGCGGCTGAACCGGAGTGAATGTCTTGTTGTCTCGGGCAAAGAGCAGGGTCCGGGAGAGATGTGCTGCTCAAGAGACCTTCCAATTTCAGAGAGACCTTCTCTTGGTATAAGAGGCAATCCGTCGTCAACCCTTCTTTCAAAAAGGAGTAGCAATATACGTACATCACATTCATTAGTACAACTCCAGTCATTCATTACCTTGTCATTCGTTCCTATTCCTTCTCTTTACCATACAACACAACTTTTGCATTTATTTTGTCTTCCTGACATTCTCTTTATCCCATTCAACCTCGTTGGTTGCTTTGACCATGTTGACTTCAACATGGCTTACAACAACACTCCAGGTTGTGGGCATCTTGATGTCTGTTAGTCTGGTTGCGGCAAACCCAGGAAATAGATTCGGAGCTACTCCATATTACCTCAACCCTGATGCTTGTCCGGAGCGGTGCAGTATTTCTGGGCCTGAACCAGGAAACTGGTCCGTCTACCCGGATCTGAAGCAGCTCAAGCAATGTCAGGAAACCATGTTTTATGCCTTTTCTCTGTATGATCCGGTTGATGATGGCTCAACAGGCCATCGCATTCATGCCTGCACATCATTCGGTCCAGACTTTTCCCAACTGCCAAACTCGACAACCATGGCCCTTTCTTCTGCCCCCGTCAGTGCCAGTTATGAAATTGGCTGGTGGAGTGAGGGTTTTGGCCTAGCTGCTTCTGGGATCCGTTCCATCACCAAGCAGGCTCGCCGCTACCTGGCTCATGGACACGGGGCCACAGACAAACCCACCATCATGTTTGCCCGGTCTGGCCAAGCCACTATCGGCCTTTACATTGGCCAAGGTCTCCAGAGTCAAGTGATTGGCTCTTCTGCCCTCAAGATCTTCGAGGACAACCTTGCCAACTTGAATATCACAGCGCCCACATTGGCCATGCAATTCTGCGGTCCGGACCTTGGCGGTACACATTCGTTTGGCCTGATGGTTACAAGCAATGCCACGTTTGGTTCCCTCCAAAACGCTGTTCAGTCCTGGGCGAATGGAACTTGCCTGTCCTTTTCACAGTCTACCAACATGACCGGCCAGGTCTTGTATACGACGCCACTTGACGAGTTGGCCGATGTCAAGAACTCTACCAAGTCATCATCCAAGCTCACCATCACGAACAATCGGCATTCCAGACGTCATCAGCATCTTCATGTTCGTGCTGAGTGCAAGACTATCCAGGTCAACTCTGGCGATAGCTGCGCCAAGTTGGCAAGCAGATGCGGCATCTCGGCCAGCGACTTTACCAAGTACAACCCGGGGTCCAAGTTCTGTTCCGAGCTAGTGCCCAAGCAGCATGTTTGCTGCTCCAAGGGTGATCTTCCTGACCTGCGGCCCCCCAAGAACTCTGACGGATCTTGCCATGCCTACAAGGTTCAGGAGAACGACAACTGCGCTAGCATTGCTATCGAGAACGGTCTGAAAATGGAAGATCTCGAAAAGTTCAATAAGAAGACCTGGGGTTGGGCTGGGTGCGAGCGCCTATTCTACAAGACTGTCATGTGCTTGAGCGAGGGTGACCCCCCCTTCCCCGACCCCATTTCCAACGCCCAGTGCGGTCCTCAGAAGCCAGGCACCGAGAAGTCCAAGGATGCCACTGATATCTCTGATCTCAACCCCTGCCCTTTGAACGCCTGCTGCAACATCTGGGGCCAGTGCGGTATCACCAAGGACTTTTGCACAGATACCAATACTGGTGCGCCTGGAACTGCCAAGGAAAACACCAACGGGTGCATCTCCAACTGTGGCACCAAGATTGTCAAGGGCAGCGGCGATGGCTCAGTGCGTGTTGGATACTTTCAAGGCTACGGAATGGGCCGTGAGTGTCTCTATCAGGATGCCTCTCAGATCGACGCATCCAAATATACGCACTTGCACTTTGCATTTGGCACTCTGACCAAGGACTTTGATGTTGAGGTGGGCGACAAGCTCTCCCAGTATCAGTTTCAAGAGTTCAAGCGTGTCAAGAATGTCAAAAAGATTCTGTCTTTCGGTGGTTGGGACTTTTCAACCAACCCCGCCACCTATGCCATCTTTCGCGAGGGCGTCAAGCCTGCCAACCGCCTCACTATGGCTACCAAGATTGCCAATTTCATCATCAAGAATGACTTGGAAGGTGTTGATATCGACTGGGAATACCCTGGAGCGCCTGATATCCCCGGCATCCCGGCAGCTGAGAAGGATGAGGGGAAGAACTATCTCGCCTTCCTTGCCGTCTTGAGGAACCTGCTGAAGGGCAGATCTTTATCTATCGCTGCTCCGTCTTCCTACTGGTACTTGAAGCAGTTCCCAATCAAGGACATTGCTAAGGTTTTGGACTATATCGTCTACATGACGTACGATCTCCATGGCCAATGGGACACAGAGAATGCCTTCTCGCAAGAAGGGTGCGAGTTCGGCAACTGTCTCCGCAGCCAGGTGAACCTCACTGAGACTCAGTACTCGTTGGCGATGATCACCAAGGCAGGTGTTCCAAGCAACAAGGTCATCGTAGGCGTCACCAGCTTTGGCCGATCTTTCAAGATGGCCGAGGCGGGTTGCTACGGACCGGAGTGTCTCTATACTGGCGACAGGTTGAACTCGGGTGCAAAGAAGGGGAAATGCACCGATACCGCCGGGTACATTGCTGATGCTGAGATCGGCGATATTCTCAAGGATACAAGCCGTGTTGTCAAGCATTTTGTCGACTCGACCAGCAATAGCGACATTCTCGTCTACGACGACACTGAATGGGTCTCCTACATGAGCAGCAGCACCAAGAAGGTTCGAGAGAATCTCTACAAGTCATGGGGCATGGGCGGAACTACTGATTGGGCTGTTGATTTGCAGACATATCACGACGTTCCCAAGCCCGCAAAGAGCTGGGCCCTGTTCAAGGAAGCTGTCAGCCAAGGGAAGAATCCCAAGGAAGATTTCACTCGAACCGGCAACTGGACAGACTATTACTGCACAGACCCTTTCGTCAGTCGCTCAAAGGAGTACACCATACTCGAACGGTGGAGAGGGCTACAAGCTGATGATGCATGGAAAGATGTCATCAGAATTTACAAGGACACGGACGAAGACGGTGGCCTCGATTTCTCAGATTCGGTTGCCCAGACTCTCAATACTGGAAATGGTGTGGACTGCGGATCGATGCCGGGGCGAGGCTGCAGCAACCCAAGCACCTGCTTAAATGGAATGGACGCGGAAGACTCCGGACCTGCTGCAGAGATGATCTGGGATTCGTTTGTCTATATCCATGAGTTGTTTGTGGCCTTTGATCTTGCGCTGTTTCAGGCAGCGACTATCATCAGCTTCTCCCTCGACGACTTTGGGAACAAGTTTGCTCCAATCCCTGAGGAGGAGGACAACACATGGCTTCTGGTGCTGATCGATCTCGTCACTATCGGAACCGCCACCGCTGCTGGGCCCTTTTTCAACTCGTTCCTCAAGAGGCTCCCATACTTTGCCGCCAATGCCGCCACTCACGACAATATCAAGGATACAACCATGACGATGATTGGCCAGAGTACAACTCTGGCCAAGGACTTGCTATCATCTGACGAGTGAGTGGTCCCATATTCTGACACAATCATGTTACATGCTAACCTTTCACGCAATGATCAGTCCTAAATGGACACCGGAGAAGCAGGCCTCATTTAACAGTTACATGGGCCAGACAATCAAATATTGGTCCGAGGCCAACATCCGGTCACTACACTGGCTTTTCGACGGTTCAGATAAGGCAATTGATGCACTATGGAACCTCATCTCTGACGGGAAGCTGCTCGGGACCCCCTTGGATAGTGGAGACAGCTTCGAAGAGCAGGAAGAGGATCTCAAAGCCAACATTGAGAAGTCCTTCTACGGGCTCAACATCCCTACCCTCTGGCGACTTTCCGAGACGTATGCTTTTGTTCTCGACTCAGGTTACAACTGCAACGAGGAATACCCTGTCAAAGACTATCTCGACGAAGACACCATGGACGCCACCAGCGTGTGCTACGAAGGGAGACGTTACTATTTGGTCTATCCCAAGGGTGACTCCGAAGAATGCTCTTGTTCCTACATCCATAATCACTGTGAGAGGACTTGTAGAAACAACAAGTTCAGTGCGCCGCCGGGCCTGGACTCGTTGGACGGCACTTTGTTTGGAGGCATCACGAAAGAGGACCTGATCAAAGGGTGAGTCAAGTCATTCGCAAGCCAGCTTTGCAGGCTCTCCAACAGCTTAGTCATTTTGCAACTCGAGGGTTTTCTTTCCTTGCCTTTTCTTCCCTTACCGCAATGCAGTGGCTAACTGAATGGTTGATCTAGATCCGTCCGCACCTACAACAAGAATGGGAAAAAGAACGTAGAGACCGACTGGGACCCTGCCGGCGATGACAGTACCTTCCGGGACCTTATTGATGTTGACATCACGACCCCAGGCCTCGTGCGTCTCCCTGTATGTAGCCCTGAACGCGCGTTTCAATCATGGGATACGACCTCCAAGGGCTCCAGCCCCTCCTACCCATGCGACATTCCCCCTGGCAAGAACGAGTGCGGAGATTCAACCTTTGTGAACGAGACGAGCGACAAGTCTCCATTGGTGAAGGACTGCCAGTCCATCATCAAGAACATTGAAGGAGACGGCGGCACCAAGTGGACGACTCAAGTCGTGGGTAAGAACCAGCGCAAGATTGCGGCTGCCGGCACCTGTGCGTTTGGAGTCGAAGCTACCAAGGTTGATGGAAACGTGAATTTTGCTTTTGGCGGACAGGACCTCATCGACATTATCAACACGTCCGTTGAGAAGTATAGCAAGGATGGCAAGATTGGTGCCACGGGTGATTTGCACTGCAGCGGTAATGTGAAGCAACAGCCTGTTCACTGGGCTATCTATCATACCTGAGCGGGTGACTACAGTTATAGTAGTATTTGTAGTTAGTATTCTATAGTTAATTGTTAAGTACCTATAGTACGTATAAACTAGGCTCTCCCTAATGCTTAGGTTTGCGGGCCTGTTGTCCACTTGTTGTTGAGTTTTCCACTTGGGTTTCACTGTAATAATGTGTCAATATCTGTATTCCTCGCCATTCTGGCCCATACTTTTTTGAGGGCTGCCGAAGTACGATACTCAATACCACTGAGTGGGTGACTGGCTTGTTGTCAAAGCTTTGCCAGCAAGGGCCCTTAACTACTACAGTATAGAGACAGCTCTGTGACGGTCTTCCGGCTCAGTTATTCCATGGAGAGCCGGGATTCAACTATAAAAATAACACATGATCGACACATCGTAGCATTATATCCCAATGCTAACGCAAGACATCTGCGCGACGTTTCTCGGAGATCTTCTAGTGAGAAGGACGAACGCAAGGCAAGATTAACAGAAGTTGTTGAGATTTGCCGACTCAGATCGTAAAACTAGGCATCACACTAGCCATAGTAAAGGGCTATTTTAGGGAGGATAAAGGTAACTCGCCCTGCCATAGGAAAGTCGACTGGGGTAGCGTTTTCGACTTAAGCCACGACAAACTCTGAGAAATTGGCTCGACAGATGTAGAATAATAGACCCTTCTGAGTTTAGAATAAACTAGAAAATGTTTGAAGAGTTAGAGGAGAACCAGTGTTCAAAATCGAGCATACAAATGTGGCGATCGCAAGGTCTTCGGCCAGGAAAACGGCTCCAGAAGGCTTTCTTGCCCCGCAAACGGGCAGCACCAAGTCCCCGACCCGAGACGATCAAGTTACAGGCAGCGGGTACTTGCATATGCACGGCGGGAAGCCGGCATATAACTGAAACTATATCAAGGTTTATAGACAGGGAGGGACGAGGTAAACTATGGATTTGATTCGTATCGACGCGACTGGTTGCGGGTACGGGACATCTGCCGAATGCATGCTTCCTATTCTATACACGACAAGATCAAGAAGATGCAGAAATGATTCGATATATCAACATGTGAAACAAAATTATCGGGGTCTCGGGGTGTAAGGACCGGTAATGCGAATCAAGATGGGGCAGATGAGGAGCTGATTGCCGAAAGATCTGGCTTCCGAGATGGACAGAGCAGATCCAAGGAATATATAAATGCCTTTTTATCGTTGCGTCGTTGTTCTTTGTATTCTCACTCATGCTCACATCCCTTCTATTATCACGATTCAATACAGCATAATGCCTGCCCTTTCTCACTACTTTGAACGAATGGACAATGTCTCGCCCCTAGGGATAGCAATTTTTGTTGCTGTTTTGGCAGTATGATATTTCGACTTCAGACTGAACACGATACTGACACATCTACCCAGGTTCTGTATTTCTTTGCAAGTGGAATCTATTACGCCTTCTTCCATCCTCTTGCAAAAGTACCAGGCCCACGTCTTTACTCCTTTACTCAATTGCCTTTTTTCTACTACTGGATTCAGGGTAACTGGGAGAGAAAATTGAAAGAACTTCATGACAAATACGGACCCGTTGTGCGATTCACCCACAAGGATGTGTCCTTTATCACGGCAGATGCCATGAAGAAGATCTACGGCCACAAAACCAGCATGTCGCAGACGTTTGAGAAAGATGCACTCTTCTACAAGCCTGTTCGCGAGCAGACGGACATTATCAATGCCAACACCGAAGATCATCGTCGGTTCCGCCGACTTCTTGCCCACGCCTTCTCCGATCGAGCTTTGCGCGGGCAAGAAGAGATCATGCAACACTATGTTGACAAGTTCATCATGCGCCTCACCGAACTTGCACACCAAGATAAAGCCATTGACATTGTTAGATGGTACAATTTCACCACCTTTGACATCATTGGTGATCTGGCGTTTGGTCAGTCCTTCGGATGCCTCGACAGCGGCGGATACCACCCATGGGTTTCCATGATCTTTTCGTCTGTCAAGACAGGGCCGCTACGAGCCGCCATGCAACGTCTTGGACTCGGCAAGTTTGTTTCACTCTTGATGCCGGCTCACCTGAAGCGCAGCCTGGAAGAACACTTTCAACTGTCCAAGTCTACAGCCATGAAGCGGATTGAGAGCCGTGACACAGAGCGTGAGGACTTTATGTCCTACATTCTCCGTCACAATGATGAAAAGGGCATGACTCGATCTGAAATTGCCGAGAATGCCAAGATTCTCATCATTGCGGGGAGCGAGACGACTGCGACGCTGCTCAGTGGGGTGACCTTTCAGCTCTTGACCAACAGAGACAAGTATGAGAACTTGGTGAAAGAGATTCGCACTTCATTTACAAGCGAGAAGGAGATCACTATCGCTAGGGTCAATCAGCTTCGTTACCTGATCGCGGCTTTTAGTGAAGGGTCACGCATGTGTAAGTCGACCATGTCAGTCAACTGTCTCAAAAGACCATACTGATGAGAAAACAGATCCACCCGTGCCTATTGGCCTTCCCAGGGAGACACCCAAAGGTGGGGAGGAAATCGAGGGTTATCAGATCCCTGATGATGTGAGTGGATACACATGTACTTTTGACCACCCCTGACTCGAGTGATAGGCCACAGTGTCAGTCTCGCACTGGTCAGCCTACCAGAGTGAGATCAACTTTCGTGACCCCAAGATGTTTGTCCCTGAACGCTGGCTCGGCGACCCTCGATATGACGGTGACGCAAAGGAAGTGCTACAGCCCTTTTCTATTGGCCCGCGCAACTGCCTTGGGAAGAAGTGAGTATTCATGTATCCAAAACCGCGCATTGAGAGTCAGTCACTAATCTTGGCAATATTGAGTCTCGCCTATGCTGAAATGAGGATTATCCTTGCACACCTGCTGTGGAAGTTTGACCTCGAATTGGTTTCGGAGAGTAAGAACTGGAATGACCAAAAGGTTTTTAATCTTTGGGAAAAGGGTGACCTGAAGGTGGAATTGACCCCAGTGAGGGAAATGGGACGGGATTAGTGATGTAATTGCCTTGGGCCCTGCTTGGAGAGATAGATGCCCCGATGCCGATATGCATTCTAGCAGCCTGGCAAAGGCCAGATCCTACTTACTAGCAGCCGATTCCGATCATCTGAGAAGCTTTCCACAAGGCTGTCGTCTTTTGAGGGCCTCTTGGAAGATGTGCAAGGAATCAGGAAGGGGGTGGCAGAGGAGGGCGAGTCTTTAGAAGTGGCCACACAGCCTCCCTTGAAATTGGGTAGCTCTACTAAGGAAGAGGCTCAATTGAGATAGCAATAATGGGTAAATGGTCATAATATACATACATATATATATATGCGAGAGCACATTAGGCCTTGGTTCACGTCGTACTCACTGGTGGAGTAATCCTTAAGTCCGACGTCGACATCAAAAACCCAGGCGGTTGCTCCTCAGAGATGTAAGGAGATTCTAGCAAGACAATTTCGAAGGCTGCATGAGAAATAATCGCTGCCACAAGAAGGGAGATTTCTCGAATTTGTTATAATGGCCATTTAGCTTCCTCCGTCCCTTGTTGATCGACGCTTGTATATAGGCTCGATGGTCTGCTTGTCATGTGATCTTTTGAAACACCCTGGACGCTGACTTTTTCTCCGCGGTGAATTATCCAACCCGAGAATGCGGTAGGAAGGATTCTGCGAATCTCGGGGTTGGCTTACTGTGGTAGCGTCCCCGACGGAGCTGTCAGGGAGACGGCGCACACCGGCTTGGCCACTGGGCACTCGGCCTCCGCGGCATCCATAAGTTATGAGCTTCGCCCGTTGTCTCCGCCGTAAATTCAACTGTAGAACATTTTCTAGTCTTCAAAGCACTCCAGTAGACACTCCGTTCTTATCAAAAATCATCATGTAGGTGGAATTCTACCTAGTTTCGTTGTTCATTAGAATCATGATAGCCCTAAGCTCGACCGCGAATTCCTTACAAAGCCAACATCCCATGAAAAACTTGCGGCTCGAAGGAAGCACGTCTGACATTCCAATTTTTCACCCCCCACCGTACTAGGTTAAGCTGTTGCCCCATATGGCAGGTGGTATTCTGATGACCCGGGCCCAGGCTTCTATATCCACTCGAAACGAGATTTACTGTACACTCATGAAAATGACACCACTGATAAAGAATGTTAATAGGTCTGAAACTCGAATCATGTTATCATGCCAAAAATTCAAGACAAATTTCGTCATTTTTCCTTGCGAGAACGATTCGACTTTGCCTTGTGCGTCTACACCTCCCAAACTCCTATCCATGGTGGAGATGAAAATGTCAGTGAGCGCCAAGACACTATACGGGATCCTGCGATTGCGCAATCGCAGGTCTGCGGTGAGCAATTCGTCTTACTGGGTACCGCAGACGATCTTTTATATCCTCTTCGTTCCTTGCCTTCTGGAACATAATTTAAGCTTATTATAATTCATGCATGAGCCTAGATTCGTGCAGATTTTCTCCATCAGGTTGCTTTTCCTCTTTTAATTTTCTTAAGAACACATCGTATTCTTAGTCATAGAGAGTGACCATGTCGTTCCGAAGGAGTGTTTTGGCCCAGATGATCATCTGTGGTATCATTGCGCTCCTGGGTCCCGGATTATGGGTAAGCAAGCAACTTCTTTTCTTTTGTTGGGTACAGTTCGCTAACATTCTCCTCTAGAACGCAAACAACTCGCTGGGTGCAGGCGGTGCACTTGAGCCATACCTAGTATGTTAATAATATTGTTTCTTGTGGCAACAACTAACATGGCGTGGGTCAACGCTGGAAATTCTCTGGTTTTTGGACTGATGGGCTTGTTCTGTATTCTCTCGCCTATCTTCGTCAACTGGATCGGAGTCAAGAACACTCTAATTGCTGGTACTCTGGGCTGGTCCGTCTACAGCGCGGCTCTTTATCAGAACAATCGCTTTGGCACTGAGTAATTTCCCTGTTCTCTAATTCATCCATACTCGTATAGCTAACTTATTTACCAAGGTGGTTCGTTATCTTCGGTGCCGCTATTTGCGGTGTCAGCGCAGGCCTGTACTGGGCCGCTGAGGGCGCCATCATTTTGTCATATCCCGAGCACGCAAAGCGAGGACGCTATCTCGCTCTTTGGCTTGGCTTCAAGAACAGTGGACAGCTTATTGGTGGTGCCATCAACCTCGGCCTCAATGCCAATCGCTCAACAGGCGGCAAAGTGTCCTATGTGACTATCCTTGTCTTTGTCTGCCTGCAAGTCCTCTCTTTTCCCGTGGCATTTTTGCTTGCCCCTCCAGATAAGACGCAGCGACCGGATGGCACGCATATCATTGTCGAAGCCAAGACCCCGGCCAAGGAGCAACTGCGAATGCTGTGGAAGACAATCACAACACGCAAGATCGGACTTTTGCTGCCGATTTTCTTTTCTAGTTGGTTTTATTGGGTAAGAACGCGCCCGTGAAAAGCCGTCATTGTCAATGTTGCTGATGATTTTTAGGGCTATGCGTCGACGTACCTGACCTTGTACTTTACTGTCCGAGCTCGAGCTCTGGCCTCGTTCTTGTCTGCCATCACTGGCACCATTGCATGCATTCTCTTCGGAATCTTCCTCGACTCTAGCAAGATCACGGTCAAGGTAAATCAGCAACTTACCCTTCTTTACTACTACAGCATCTGACATCCCCAGTCCCGTATCCGCTACGGCTTTGTCTTCTCCGCTGGCCTCTTTACTTCTCTTTGGATCTGGGTGCTCATTGTCCAGCACGGCTTCCAACAGAAGCGCCCTGATTACCTCGACTGGACCTCGCCAGGTTTTGGCCGGGCGTTCGGCATTTACATTATGCTGCAGACGAGCGGAAACATGGTGCAGAACTACCTCTACTTCCTCATTGGTACGATTGGTGACGGCACGCTGGAGCTGAGCCGGTCAACGGGCTTGTTGCGCGGTGTGGAGAGTTGGGGACAGTGCGCAGCATTTGGTATTAACAGCAGGTAAGTGAATCCACTTGAAGAAATCTGGACGTTACTAATTTAGGTAGCAAATTCTCGCCTTTTTACACAACAGTCATCAACGTTGTCTTCTGGACGGCTAGCTTATTTCCGGCTTTTTTAACCATCTGGAAGGTTGAGGACCGTGTTAGTTACGAGAGTGAGGCTGACGGCTTACCAGAGCATGCGACTGAGAAAGGCGACACTACAGAGGAGTCTGCGAATAAGTCAACTGTTTGATACATGTCGCTGAGAAAAGCGGTAGTGAATTTATAGTAGGATTAGCCAATGAGTAGCTATAGCCTAGTTTAACCAAGTTCCGGACCTGCTTGGGAACAAGGAATCTAGGCTGGAAATACAATGCGTTTCCTCTTTCTGACCAATTTCTACTTCTTATCTGTACCTTCTATTAATCCCTTTAGCACCCACCGGGCTCTTGTTATTAGTCGTGTATTTTAAGTTAAGGTTAGCCTCTAACAAGCTGTGAAAGTTAGAGTGACAAGGGGCATGTACCTAGATCGCAAGACAACCCGGGCCACTATTAATCCGATATTACGTTTCAGCTCCAGGCTACAACCAACAACCAACCTCGTCTTACTTTTCTAATCATTCCACGTCACACCTAATTTTCGGCATGTTTCCAGCAAGGCTTTGAATGGAATCATGTCTAGTCTTTTGGTGAATTTGACCTCTTTGTTACAGAATGCGGGGCATCATGTCGTTGCCCTCCTGTCTCGTCTCTATGAGCTCCTACCGTCTTGGATCAGCCGAGGGTCCTATAACGAACAACAGTTGTCAATCATAGCGACCACGACTATCCAGCTACTTCAAGATGGCCGCTGGGGTTACCTACGCAACCAGTTTGCTCTTCCTTTGAGATTTTTTCTCACCGAGACTGTGTTGGAAAAAGGCTGGCAGATGATTACCGCAACCACAGGGCCGATCCAACGAATTGGACAGCCGGTTATCTCTGGTGGTTGGTTTCTCTCCGCCAAGGTACCGGTTCATTTCTCCAGAGCAAATCTGGCCTTGATTATCCAGATGCGATCCTCGGGGAAACTTATAGGCCTTCGCGTCAGCCCGCTTTTTGCTGCTGGACTTGGACAAGACTGGAAGCCTCCTCCCTACGCTGAGCTCGGTGCCGAGAGGGAGGTAGAACTTAAACTTGGCTCGAAACTCGAAGTGCCAGGGATGCTTTGCCTTCCAAAGGAACCGGGCGTTTTCCCTTGCGTCATCTTTCTGTCTGGTTCTGGGCCTTGCGACATGGATTCGACCGTTGGTTCGGTGAAACCTCTCAAAGATCTTGCTCTCGGCCTCGCTCAACATGGCATCGCTTCTATCCGGTTCGATAAAGTGACCCTCAAACATGCGCAAAAGTTCAAAAATAGTACAACCATCACAGTCGGTGATGAGTACCTTGATCAGGCCAACGATGCCATCGCACATGCAAAGCAACACTCTGAGATTAACCCTGACCGGATCTTCATTATCGGACATAGTCTCGGTGCGACTGTTGCCCCTTACCTGGCTCAAACCGACGACCGGGTACGTGGAGTTGTCTTACTTGCTGTGCCGAGTCAGCCTCTGCACAGGGCTTATGTTCGGCAACTCCGCTACTTTGCCTCGTTGGATAGCGAGCCAGTGGAGGCTATGCAAGAGCTCATTGCGGAGGCAGAACAGAAAGCCGATGCAGCAGATTCCGGTGCTATTGTAGCGAAAGACCTCCCATTTGGCCTTCCCGCTTCTTACTGGAACAGTGTCCGTGAACTCGATCCTGTGGGTACTGCGCAGAAGTTGGAAAAGCCGATGCTGTTGCTTCAAGGCTTGCGCGATTATCAAGTAACGGTTGAAGATGATTGGGTTGAATGGGAGCGTGTGCTGGGCAACAAGAATAATGCTCATTTGCGGGCTTATGAGGGACTTGATCATTGTTTCGTCAAAGGAGAAGGGAAATCTACGCCAGCTGATTATGATGTACCAGGGAGTGTCGACTTAGAAGTTGTTCGTGACATTAGTCGTTGGATTTTGGATACGGACAGGTGGAAGTTCCAGGTGGTAAGTAAGAACGAGTATTGATTTTACTAGGTACATAGTAATACTGTCACGATTCAAGTATCTCAACCCAGTCTCCATTCTTTCCATCTTTAGCAACCGAAAAGGGTGAAACCCGAAGATATCGCCCAACTCTTAAACGACAACCCCAGGGTTTGCGACGGCTTCATCATACAGCTCAGCCGGAGTCCTGAACTTCATGCCCTTGAAGAACTTCTCCCGATGTCGCTCTACCTTGCCATCTGGAAAAACCAAAGCGTCACTGTGCCCCATCACCTCGTACATGGATGCGGCCACCTCGGCCTGGCTCCTTTTGGCGATGAATTGCTTGATGCTCTGAGCCAGAGATTTCTTCTGAAGCCTGTATTCGGGCTCTCGAGATTTGACAAACTCCCAGAGCTCCCGCCAGGTCATCTGTTGGCCCGAGACACAGGTGAACTCCTCCCAGGTGCTGGGATCATGGTTTAGAAGCACACCAACAGCGCGGGTTGTGTCCCTGGCCGATGTAAAATCTACCTTCTGAGCGCCATTTCCGTAGAGGGTGAAGACCTTGGCTTCATAGTTTTGAACCCATCGTTCGCCGAAATCGGCGAGGTGTCGTTGGTTGGAAGGGAGGATGTAATCGACCATCCATCCCTGGCAGAAGAAGGTCCAGTAGACATCCTTCTGCGCCCGGAGGGCTCCGAGGATGGGGAGTAAATCCTCGCCAGCGTAAACCGGTTGGTCATTGACCTCCTCATAGTTGCCAGCCCAGGCAGAGGGGAGGAACCGCTTGCACTTTGGAGATTCCTTACAAGCCTGCAGAATCGCCAGGTGGATGGAGGCAAACTCGGGGGCGTGGATAGTGATTGCGGAAACGATGGCGTCACAATCGGCAAGATTCTTCTTGAGGTCCGAAACAGAATAATCGGTCACTCGCTGCTCAACTGTCGTAATGTGCGGCTTGAGGCTGCGAGTGAGGGCGACAACGCTATGTCTTTCCTTTGGAAGCTCTTCCAGGAGATACTTGGAGACGTCTCCGAGCCCTGCAATTGCGACCTTCATGATGAGAACTTGAAATAGATGAGGATATAAAGAGTAGTAGAATGAGATTGTGAGTTGGCGGATAATGGAAAACTTGTTGCGGGTTTAGGTGCTGGTGGCAGATATCAAGGTTGATGTGGGAGAGAAGGTAGATTTTATAGGACTCTTGAGAAGAGCAAAGAACCACGAAAAAGGGGCAAAAGAATGCATCAGATCACGCTTAGAAATCAAAAAGCGCAAAACTCTGAATCGAACAATGTCGGCAGCATTGTTGAGCCGATTCTTTGTTGAGGCGATCGGGGAGCCTTCGATCTCAGGCTCCCCTATGTAAACCAGCAACTGCCGAGACGGAGTTGGCAACATGGGGTCAGTATTTTCAGTAAAATGGAGTGTATAATAGGCAGATGCGTGTCTCAATCCCCCTTTATTTTGCGAAAATACCAAGTGCATGTTCCTCTTTCCCCCCTAAAAGCCAACTTTTGTTACTGTCTATTGAGATTTTACAACTCTTCCTCATGGTGTTGAGAGGTTGTCAGACCCATGATTCTGTGAAACCTACGTCCCCACTTCAGAAGCTTAATCCTGATGGTGTATCGGCTAATGCTCCTCAGGGTCCCTTGTCGGCATATTGTCTCGAATTGGTCATGGCTAATGAGTCATTTGCTTCTTCTGGATTAGCGAGTAGGGTCACCAGTCTCTCGAAATACACCTTGGTCCCCTTTTCTCATGGCTTGCTGGATGCTACTGGTTCAGGATGGAGGCATCATGTTGTGGCTCTCGAAGGCAACATTGCTGTTTGATACATGCAATTCCTACAGCAAATACGTATATCGCATTTATCTCTCTTCAGCTATCACGGTCGAAGTAAAAGCAACCTGAATTACATTCGAAATGATGCCTTCCAGCTCTGGGTTGTTATTATTTACAGTCAAACTGACTTGGTTGAGACTGGCATCAGCTTCGTGATCCACAGGGACATTTGCGAAGCCTTCTGTTTGTCCCCCTATCAAGCGGCAGTAGGTCCATTGACCTAGTGACTGGCTCTAGTATGGCACTTGTGGCGTCAGAAACAGCCCAGAATGTAGTAGAGGGATGTGTGCGGCATTCGGTCACGGACTTGCTCGGACTTCCGATTGTGCGAGAATACCGAGACTGATGATCTTGAAGCATATCAACGAATCGTGCAAGTCAATCTCTTTAGGAAAACCCTGAAGCGACCGGAACAGCCTGTCTGGTTTGGGCCGTCGCATTTCCGAGTTTGACGAGACTCTTGATATAAAATGAATTGACTCCTTCATGTCTAAGCTGAGTACAACCACAAGTCCTTCTATTCAAGCCTTGGTATTTGGAATGATCAACATGGCCGCGAAATTCAGTCTTTCAAACCCAACAAGACCCATTCGCGTTGGAGTCGTCTTGATGAATGGGTTAGTACTTCTAACTTATCACTAAATGCCCACCCTGGGTCGGAGCCTGCTTGCTTACTGACGAGTCCTTAGAGTGACCGAGCTCCTCGACATCGCACCTGTTGGCATGCTCCATGGATTAAGCAAAGAATTTGTGGAAAGCTTCCCAGATGAGCTACTAGCTCCGAGTCTCAAGGGCCAAGCGGTCGACTTCAAGTTTCATTGGGTCTCAGAGGTTGGTGAGGCAGCTCATAGTCGCCTCTCGGGCGGCATGTCAATCTTGCCCATGGTAAGTTCATACGAAACCACAAAAGCGAATGGTGCCCGCTGACGACATGATGTAGGACTCATTTCAGTCATGTCCGCCTTTGGATATTGTCCTTGTTGGCGCCCACAACTTTGGGTACACACCCAATACTGCGGAGCTCGCCTTTATCCGCAAATGTTGGGACGAGTGCTCTGCTTTCCTGACTGTCTGCGGAGGTGTCCAGGTACCCTTGCTTGCGGGGTTGCTCGAGGGCAAAACAGCGACGGGTCCACGGTCCATGTTGGGCATGTTGCGCCGAGAGGCCCCTGGGACCAACTGGGTCGAGAGGCGTTGGGCACGGGACGGCAGGCTTTGGACAAGCGGTGCATTGTTGAACGGAACCGACCTTGTGAATGCGTTTGCACATGAGTACTGGGGAAAGGGTGACGTTGGCTCTCTGGTTGGTGTTTTGTCAAGGATGGGCGCTTGGCCGAGCAGGGAGGTCGAGTATCAGGACGTGCTGTGGAAGGTATAAGCCCCCCTTGCCCTTAAGGACCCAACCCGAGATTGCCTTCAGGCAGAGTAGCCCCCCGTGGCAACCTTCTCAAGACTCCTAGTTTATTCATACTTGCTACCTATTATCAACTTGTTCTCCATATTGAGCCCTGACTGTTCAAAACTTTCAGCTCATTGGCTGAGGTCGTCCATCCTGTCGTAACCCTTCATGGTTTACCAGAGCCAATGCCAAAATCTGGCAGTCCCCGTCGGATACCATGACTAAAAGATTCTAGAAGCCATTCGCGATGAGTTCCGCATCGTAATACGTGCATATCTCATCAACGGCCTTGGACTCGACGCTTTGTCCGAAGATAGCCTCCCCTGCATCAAAAATTCTCAGATCATTCGTACCCGTGCCGACAGCAGCCCACCCCGGACCCAACTTTGGAGACTTGGCAAAATCTCCCCAAGCTTGCTGCATCGTTAGACTGAGCCGCCTTTGCTCTGAAGAGGTCCTGTTATCCTCCTTGTATGTTCCAAAGATAAGGGGAATCTCGGAGGTGTGCCACACTCCTGCCCCGGGAAAGGGCTGGTTGTTGGGAAAGCTGGCATTGAAGTAGTAGCGCCAGGCCTGCTGCCCGGCACTGGCCACAGTACGCGAAATCATGGACGTAGTGCATGTATACGTGTAGTCGGTGGTGATGAGAGACTTCAGCTCATCGTCGGTAGCATCAGATGAGTATGCTGATCGAGCTAGACGTTTGGAAGCCGTGTCGTTCCCAAAAATGCCATCCAACAACACTTCTGGAGGGGGCATGACAGATGTCAGGATGAACCCCTCATCAGCGTTTGTTCCAATTAGAATAGGCACTTTGGCAGTCAAGTTTTGGTTGATAGCATCAAGAAACACTGGGCCATTTGTTGAATTGTCGAAGACTGGGGTGAATGCAAGCCCGCGGCGCTGTAGAACCCTTTGGATGGAGTCGATTTCAGCATTCGCGACACATTCGAGATCTGAGGAAGTCGTGCTGGAATTGTCACAGTTCAACTCTTCGACCAATATGTCCCATGACTTTTCGTTATCGGCCTGAGGCCCAAAGGCCTGGCTCTGTAGAATGGCGGCGCGGAACTGAGGAGGAGATGGGGGGTTGATGAGCAACTGCTTGACTGACCAACCACCAGCTGATTCGCCAAATATGGTGACTCTGGAGGGGTCGCCACCGAAAGCTCGAATGTTCCTGTTGACCCAGGAAAGTGCTTTCCGCTGATCCATGAGCCCAATATTTCGCTGCTCCAGTGGAATCGCGGAGGATCCCGGGAAACCAAAGACTAGGAAACACTATCAGCCTGACCTTCTCCCTTGATCCATGGGGAATAACTCACCGTTCATTCTGTAATTAATGGTAACAACCACGACACCTTGGTTAGCGGCAAATGAGGAACCGTCAAAATCTGGGACGCGGGCCGACCCGAGCGAGAAGCTGCCCCCGTGAATCCATAAAAGCACTGGCAAGCCCTCAGAAGGCACGTTCGAAGGAGTAAAGACGTTGAGATACAGGCAATCCTCGCTTTCTGGAAGTGGAGGGGTGTTGAATATGGCCCGAAACTCGTCACCTGTCAACGTGTCAACACACCATGTTCCGAAGGTGATATGACACTTGTGAGGAAGAATAATTACCTGGAAAATGCTGGATGCACGAGGGGCGGAAATAGCTTGCATCCCAGGAAGAGTTCCAGGGGGCAGAATCCTCTGGGGGTGCGAAGCGCTTGGGTGGAGACTCGGCAAAAGGAACACCTAGGTACTGGTGAACCGTAAGATGGGGAGTCGATGGGACTTGACTGGCTTTTCCCATGACTATGCCATCGGTGAGGGTGACGATGGGGCGTTGGTGGTCCTGAGTTCCGCATGGATAAGCATAGCTAAGTGGTAGGCCTAGACAGAGGGCCGAAAGAAGTGATGGGAACATTGCTTCAGAGAAAGAGAGGTGCTTGATTTGAGATTTTGAGATGGGGGAGAAGGGTTTGCTAGCTTCTTATATAAACCATGCTCTTGCACTATTCAAAGATTCCCTTCCACTCCCGGACTCCCAAGAATTGACAATCGGGAGTATTTAATTTCCGATATACTATCTCTTTGAATGCTCAAAACATGTGCCGAGACATTTTTGAGAGGGACTTGTAGAACAGAATGAGCGGGAAGTCGGGTCCACGAGGAATTTACTCACTTTCGAGAGCAGGCATTAGGGACTGGGCTTTTTTTCGTAAATGAGGCGTGGCCCACAATGTGCTTTTGTTGCAAAACTTTGCCCTGGAGTGATTGGCCAATCATCGCTCAGCTATCAAAGAGATCTGCCCAGTGCCGAGGGCACGGCTCGTCGTGATGGTGTATGCGATATCAAACTTACCAGCCTAAGAGCCTCACCGACTCGATGACTGAGAATGACTCATGGCTGTGGTGTTTCAAAAGTCGACAGATCGGACATTTGTACGGAGTCCGAGGGCAACAGAGTTGCCCGAAGACGATTGTTAAAAGGGGCCTCGAGAACGACTGTAAAAGCGAAAACCACGATTACACATACTTACCTACACTTCGCTCTATACCACGATCTCACTCTTACAAGCGGCATACACAAGCCAAGCGAAAAAGGTTTAAATCTTCTTGCAGTCTGTTCCGGTTCCGGTCTTTGCTAAATTGTCTGCAGCACCATTCCCTATCATCAACAATGCTCGTTCTCATTGCTGGCATCACTGGCAACGTCGGCCAAAAACTTGTCCGATCGCTGAGCAAGCGGGGTCATCAAGTGCGTGGCCTTGCGCGCAGCCCCGAAAAGCTATCCCCCGAAACTAGGGCGTCCCTGGAGCGGTTCGAAGTTTGCTCCAGCTACGACGACATCCCGGCTTTGGATCGCGCCTGCGCTGGCGTCGATGCTGTTGTCTGTGCCTACGGCATGGATCCCCGCTTGCAGCTTGATGGACAGCTGCTTCTTCTTCGCGCCGCTGAACGGGCTGGGGTTGAGATCTACGTTGCCGCTAGCTGGAATGGCGACTGGAGCAAGCTGGAGCTTGGCAAGCACGAGGCCTACGACGCGTATGTGTCTTTCAGGCACCACGTCGAGATGACTTCTCCCATCAAGCCTATTTACATGTTCATTGGCATCTTTGCCGAAACTATGTTCTCCATGTTTGGCCATGGACACGTCGGCCCTAACATGCCCCTCATCTGGGATACGGAAACTAAGACCATGAACATCTGGGGAACTGGCCACACGACTTGGTTTTGGACGACAGAGACGGATACGGCCGAGTTCACTGCCGAGATTATTCAACGGGATGACGCTGCTCAGGGCGGATTTTGGAATGTGTGCTCTGGTGCCCATTCGCTTCGGCAGGTCGCAGAGATTTACGAGCGTGAGCGGGGTGTCAAAGTGACACTCAACATCCAAGGCTCCATCGGCGAGCTTGAGGAAAAGGCGTTGGATGCGAGGAGAAAGGGGGACAAGAGAAAATATTACCTCTACACTGGACTGTTCTATCAGCTCTATGCTAGTAACGGGGCCCTCAACTTTCGCAAGCTGGACAGCGACCGACTCCCAGTGTCGGGAATGACTATTGAGGAGTTCTTGAGACAGAACCCTCAGATCTAGGAGTAGTATTAAGATTTCTTGTGCAGAGTACTTATACCATCTAGACTAGACGAGTCACATCCACATGTCTCATGCCAAGAGTGTATAGTATCAGTCTCTTGATCACAAAGTCTTGTCTACCTAACATGACCCGTTTCCTTGTCTCTTAGCAAAGTCCCAGTGGAATGATCAGTATCGAGTTGCGCCACTAAATACCAACATTAACACGCCATAGTACTAAGTGGCAGTAACTACTGGACGAATTGGTGGATGTTTGGATGGTGATGGTAGCTGATGCAATAGAATTCTGTAAGAGAGACAGCTATGACTCTAGTGGAGATTTCCTTCACAAGCGGACTATTAGCAAGAGAACCTGAAGTGGCTAGTCCCGTTGTCGTACTCCAGCTCGTCATTCAACCGTTGGGAGAAACGCTTCCACCTCAATCTCCAAGTGCAAGTCGGGCCGCAGAAGCTTATAGACATCAACACCAGTAAAGAGAGGCCGGTTTTCACCAACATATTCCATCAGAATTCGATGCAGCGTGAGGCCAAATTTGTCATCGGTGTTGGCGTGATACGTATTGACCTGTTGCAATGGCGATATTGTTAGCAAAGAGAAGAAAGTCTTTGAAGAGGTACCGGTTACCTTGTAGACGCACGCCCAAACCTCCTGTCTGGTCCCAGTGAGGCCCGCCGCGCGTAGAGAGAGCTCTCTATGGCTAAAGGCCTCGTGAATCTCCCCTTCTTAGTCAGAAGGAACTGTTCCCTCTGGAGTAATGCCAGCCTGTCCACCAACGTGGATGATAGTGGCGCCGGGAGGGATGATGCAAGCATGGGTGAATCCAAGGGTCTCGGAAATCTCCTCTCCGGCACCGGGCCAGTTGAAGATTCTCACGCCATTAGCGGGAGCCGTAGTGGAGGGGATGAACTCAGGCATGTTGATAGTAGGAAGAAAGTACGTAAGTGTCTTGTTGTATGGTTGTCGGCAGAGGGGGGCTGGCGTCTGATGATGGTTTTATGATCAAGCTACTGGTGCTTATTTACTACTTAGTCGGCCTACGGAACCTAATAGAGTCCGGATCTGAAGAGTCTAGATCCCCTGGACATTCATAAGCATGCCTTTGATACTGCATTTGTCATAAAAGTAAAACCAGGCATGGATGCGGGTGCAGTTGGGAGGCCAGTGTTGAGTCGGTCTGTTCTAGTGCCGAGACATGAGGGGTGCCGGGATATAGACTACGTTAGGTGGCCGGCGTTCCTATTCGCTTTGATCCACACATGACATCCATTATCACTGCACAACGCATCGGCAGCCGGGCTCTCCGCAAGCGGAATGCTTCCACGCTTCATGTTTTCAATGCTGTTAGCATATTCTCTCCTTCATGATACTCTCTCGAGCTCACGGTTGGGAATCCCCACGTTCATTGAGAAACTGGGAGACTTCCTTCAGCTGATCCAGCTCGGCAAGGTCATGGCAACAGACTATTGGAGTATTCTCCAAGCGTCCGAGATACGGCATATCTATGTCGCCTCAGGGCTTGATCCTAAGCACTCTCAATCCGTCTCCCCAGAGGCAGAAGATGATCTTGAGTCCCTCGAGTCCATGTTGACTGAGGCAAGTGCTAAGAAGGCGCCACTCAGTTCGTGTCGAAACGCAGTGACAGCTCTCAAGATAGCCCACACTTTGTACCAAAAGCATCGACAACACAGAGGCTTGCGAACTCAGGCCCAAGCGGCCTTTCTTGTGTATAGGCCCTTGGTTTTCGTGGACGCCTTGAGAGAAAGACATCCTGAAGCTCTTGTCATTCTGGCTTATTATGGAATTCTTCTGTCTAAATGTCGTGACTTTTGGGTGGTGGGGGATGCTGGGAGGCAGCTCATCCGGCTTGTTGAGTCCAACCTGGGCCCTAAGTGGGACCGATACATGGAGCTACCAAAGCAAATCGTGTTGGAACAGCCGAATTCGTCTTGACTGGACGATTTGGTACAGATCACTATCACTAGCATTACGATTTGGGGGAGATGGCGTTTGTAAATACATGATGGCCATTGGGTCTATGAGGCTTTGCTCCCATGACTGGGCAAATACGTCGTATATAAAGGTCTTCCTAGCTTACCCTACGCCCAAGTGTCGACGGTCTCGGCTCCGTCGGACCTCAAACTTCGGCCTTAGATCGAGACCATGCAATCCATGCTGTGGAGAAGAGACATTTGACGTAGCATCCTGATAGGCTAACTTCCCAGACCCCTGTATACGACGTATTCGCTAGTTAAGCTTTGCCGGTGGGTCATGCATCCATGTTAGTGCCGATCCTCTACCCCTGGCTCATGATGGTAATGGCCAGGCGTGATGCAAGCATCCCACAAACAACACCATGCTGCTTGAAAATTCCGTAACATCTCTGGAATTTACCAGTATTTTTGTCAGCCGGGTGGTAGAATGGCCCGGGAATTACAAACCTGTGCAGCGACGGGCACAGAGCTTGGGAAATTGATTCCGGCGCTAAGTCAAGAGTGAAAAGTATTTCGGCCTCGGGGACGCAAAGAACCCAACTGTGCGATTACGTGGTTGATCGCACTGTGATACGATCCATGAACAAGGCGATGGGCAGGTTTCTCTGGATTTTGTCTCACACCGCCAAAAATAAGGCCAAATAATGTCAAGCATGGATGGAAGCATATAAATACTCGCTACTTGTTCACTTACGGCCGTTGATATTGTGTCTTTATTCCCACATCGCCATCCAAGTTGAATCTCGCCTTCCATCTCACCCATATATCCATTTAACAGGACCCCTATCGTTGGATTATTCGTCATGTCTGCCCTCAAGAAAATTGCTATTGCCGGAGTTAGTCACCCACTACACCCCCCTTGACAGCAGACGACTCTATCAGTAACGAACAGAATCCTCCAACTGACACTAGGTAAACAGGCTTCTGGCAACCTTGGCCCCGCCATTCTTACCGCTCTCCGAGAGTCAAAGCTCTTTGAGGTGACAGTCTTGACTCGCCAGGAATCCAACCACAAGTTTCCTCAAGACGTCAAGGTCAAGCCTGTTGATTATGCTTCCAAGCGGTCATTGGCGACCGCTCTTCAGGGTCAAGATGGCCTTGTGTCAACACTCTCTATTTTTGGAATCGAATCTCAAAAGACTCTTGTCGATGCTACTATCGAGGCAGGCGTACAGAGATTCATCCCGTCTGAATTCGGTAGCGACACTCTGAACCCGAAGGCGGCTGCTATCCCGATTTTTGGACCCAAGCTTCAAGTGCAGAAATACCTCAAGGCCAAGGCAGCTGAGAAGCCTAGCTTCTCGTATACCCTTGTTTTCCCTGGCACGTTCTTGGACTGGGGCCTGCTTGTGGACTTGAAGGGCAAGTCCGCCACCCTCAGGGATGGCGGTGATGTTCCTTTCAGTGCATCCAGACTGTCCACCATTGGCCAGGCCGTCGGAGTATTCTCGCACCCTCAGGAAACGACCAACCGGGCAGTCCGCGTCAAGGATCTCGACACGACTCAGAATCAGCTCATTTCTGTCGCTAGAGAAATTGATGCCAGCGGGGAGTGGAAGATTGAGCATGCCAACACCGCTTCGGATGAGAAGGAGGCTCTTGTGGGTCTGGCTAAAGGTCAGACTGATGAAGGAGTCATCCTGAAGCTGCTTTTCCGGGCTGTATATGTAGAGGGATACGGGGGTAGGATTGAGAATGATGATAATGAATTACTTGGTGTCGAGGGTTTGGATACCAAGGGATTGAAGGCAGTTGTAAGGGCGGCCATGTGAAGGGGTGTCTATCATGATCCGAAGAGGTAGTCTAGACTCCGAGTCCCTCAACCAGACCTCAGCACTTACCCAGATTGGAGCGGCAGGAGCTCAGCCCTGGAATTGCAAATGGATTTTGGTGTGCTTGAGTTTCGTGTTTGACTTATTTGTTACATGTGATACAATTTCATATATGAACAAAAGGCATGCCTTTTCATTTGGGATTGGTATAATCGGAGAGCCTTGACCTGGACTGGTGCAGACGGATTATCGCATCATTAGTCAGGCCCTAGTGATAATGGTTGACAAATCACCGCGTAGGAGTCTCCACCTCCTCATGATGTCGATAGCGTTTAGTTTCGCCTCTTGCGCAGTTTCATGAAAAGTTAAAGTAGCCTGATAACATAAAAAACAAACCAACAGCGGCAGAGAGAATCGTAGAAAAATGGCCAAGCCTCCTAAACAACCATTGAATGCGCTCAGAGAGTCCAGGCCTCGTGTAGTTCATGTCTCCTCAGGCAAACCACCAAGACGCACCAAACTATAGTGGCGATCAACATCACCAAGATGAATTGTTTAGTCCAGACCAATTGATTAACCGCTTTCAGCCTGTACCCATACCAATGAGCCGGGAAAAGAAAAGTCTCTTCCTCAGAATGGTAATTTCTTGTCTGAACAAGCAAATCAGCAAAGACTTTTGGGAGTTCAACGGCTAAGTTGGAGCCAAAGGGTACTTACCTCATTCTCGTCCTTCGTGCTGAGTTGGCGGAGTTCCTTGTCGACATTTCTCAACTTGTTGCGATACTGCTCGATTCTTAGCAGAGACCTGAGAGCATCCGGTTCGTTTTGCACGCTCTGCCATAGTACACCATGAGGTAGGGCATTACCCATGTCGAGTATGACATCATCAGACAAGAAACGGTCTAGTTTGCGGCTGAGGTTTGAACTGCTGTGCGTAACATGATTTAGAACCTCTTGGAACTTCTCAGTCCATTCTTGCATGTATTCAAGGTCAATGTCGCTGGGAGGATCCGAGGGAACGTCTAAAATCTATCAACATGGATCAGCTGAGCTGTCCCAAGGGCCGGTGATTCAACTCATAGGGTCTCAGAGCTGAACCAGTAGCAATGCGTCTTTCTTTTCTTGTCTTTTTTCGGAATGGAGACCTACATGATGATTAAAACTGTCTTTGAGACAGTCCTGGATGCCTTCATAATGCTCAATAATCTTATAGAGGGCCGTCTTTAATGCAGCAAGCGCATATGCCCTCGGTGAAGAAGTTGTCGCAGTGGCACTCGTCTCGTCTTTGAGAATGATGGGGTCTTCTTCCCCTTCCATGCATAGTCGAGGCTCCTCATCAAAGGAATCTTCATCGAGGAAGACAGCAGTCCAGTAGCGCTCACTTTTGCCTGTCACAACCAACGAGCATACAGCCTCCTTCAAGAAGACTTCATGATGAGGGATACAGTCCTCACTCTCGACACTTGTACCTTGGTCTTTCAAATTCAGAAACGAAAGGTCGTAACTGCGTCGAATCGGCTTCTTCTCAGTAGGGTCTGTTCTGACACGTTTTCCATTTTGTGTCCTGATGGTTAAGAACGGAAGGTTAAAGAAGATGACAAAGCAACCCCCCCACCAGGCCTGTTAAGAGATCCGAGCGTAAGCGAAGATTGAGAACAAGCTGGAGGTGTTTTACTTACAGACTCCCTTAAGTGGAATACTGGACCTGGGATTGGCGTGACGTAGTTGGCAAAGAGCTGACGAAGTCCCTCGACTTGCGAGGCTGGTGTTGTTCTGATAAGGGCCAAAAGACTTGATCCGTTGGGGTTATTGATGTAGCTAACCCTTGTTCAGAAACACACCCCATAATATAGAATAGACTAGGGAGCTGAGGGAACTTACATGCGACGACAATGGCTAGCCGTGATAGCGCTGGCATCGTCTCGAAAGCGCTGAAAAGTGAACTCGGTTAGTTTCCTATTTTCTTCGCCATGAATGTCTTTGGCATTTATCCTGCCCGGCTGGTGGAATACCTTTTTCTGGAGAACCTCGTAAAGCTCAGTACAGTCTAGTGTCCTTCCGTAGAAGCGCTGAGGGGGTGGAAGACCTTCAGGGGCGCAGTTTCGGTCAGAAACCCAGGCTACGGGTTCCTGAATATCCCCGAACGTAGAATTCTCACAACTGCGTTCGTTGCAATTCTTCTCATCGATGACCTGTTCGAAAGAGACCACCAGCAACAATAGAAATTGACACAGATGTTCTTTATCGTTGTGGCTGATAGATTTTCCTGGTAGCTTCACAAAGCTTACCCAAACGGGATTCTCGGTGTCACATGGGGCGGGTTGGTCGAATGATGCCCCTTCACAGAATCGTGCAATCCGTGACACAATTCTGTCCCAACGCGGGGAGGAACAACTGGGTTGGCAAAAAACCTGCAACTCTGATAGTCCCTCGATCCCATTCTCTTTGAGCAAGTCCAAAAAAGGACGGTTCTCCACTGATATGTTTGTCGTGTGCATTTGGCCAAGACGCTTCTTCCATTCATCAAGCTCGCTCCAGTCGACCCATTCTAGAGAAATGCTTGTGAGACGGGCGGCGTACTTGCTTCCTCGCAAGAACCTGAGAGGGTCTCGTAGACCGTCCTTTGCTCTCTGATTTTCTTTGACATGGTGGGTCGAACCGTGGATGGCGTCAGGCAAATACCCCAGTGGGTGCCCCAAAACGGGTCGGTTATCGCGCCTCGGAGACTCTTCTCGCGGCGCTATTGAGGACGAAGGGGTAGATCGGTTGTGACCACCTGCATGGAAACTTAAATTCCTCACCAAGGAGCTTCTTTCTGGGGGTATTTCGACAATAGCGGACACACCGAGTTGTACCTGGCATTGAGCGATACTGCCGGAAAGCATGTTGAGTTCGGCTAACACGTCGTACATGGGTACCATGTAGCAAGTCTGCTTGCCGGGACATCCGAGGACAAGATAGCCAGCCAACAGCCCTGTGTGGGCGTCGAAAACCGCCGAACCGGAGGTTCCTTTGGGCATGGGAGAGGCTGATTCAATGCAGAAGAGGGTCTGGAAATTGCGGGACCCTGGCTTCTGTAAGAGTGTTGACGCTGGAAAAATGGTGCCACGAACATAACCCAGAGACGCTGTTGTGATGATAACTGATCGAGCCTTGGTCTGCCTGTGTACTTCAAAGACATCAGATAACTGCACAATCTCCGCGCCTCGAGTAGTGCAGAGCTCTGGGCTTAGATGTATAGGAAAGAGAAGGTAGTCCATTCTTGCGCTGATATAGGAACAAGGACGAGAGCTGATGGGGTCGAGCGGCGAGGAAGAGTAATCATTGACGAGAATGTGGCCGACCTTTTTGGGATCTGGGGAGCTTTGGAGGGGTGAAGTGGATGCGGGCGCCATGTGGGACCATGATGTATCGGCCTCAAGCCCTTGGGCTGAGCTGCTTGATGAAGAGCTCGATGAGTCGATTTCGGCTTCTTCTGAGGAAAGGCTCCCTTTGCTCATGGTACGGATAGTATCGAAATTCAAGGAGGGCATGCCATCAAAATGCTGATAATCTCCTATATCATCATCATCATCATCGTCGTCCCAATCATCATTGGTATGTTCCCAAGCTGATTCACCATTATGGTGATCGAAGTTAACAACATGCTCGACAGTAAGCTGGTAGCTGACTCCATCCAACAAAACCAAGGGACCTGCTGTGGCGGATTGCCTTTGTAACCCCCGACGCGCCTGGATCGGGCGACATAAGTAGCTGTCTCCCGTGTGGGATCCGAAAAGCTGAAGGACGATCTGGTGTTCGATGTTTTCCTGAATGTCTCCCTCTGGGCCTTGGTTGGTAAGCTCCTCGGGTTGATGGGCAGATGATGAAATAGTGGGCGCAAGTCCATGTACTTGGGCATTGCCTGCCATGGTAAGTTGAGGCTCACAGGGAAGCTCTGGCGGAGTGGCTTTCCCGCGCACGGCGAAGTGAGCGAAAGGCTCTCCTGGCCGTAACAGGGAACAGTTCTTGATGGATCCCTTTGCTTGCTTGCGAACCTTTGAGTCCAAGCACGAAACAACTATGGCAGGACGCGCCTCGTCTTGGTTCGCGCCAATTCGATATATGCCAATCCACAGCTTATGGTCGGACTCTGGGATACCGGAGTGTTCGAGGAGGTTTTGTAGGTTGGTTTTGTTTGCGTTGTATATGGCTAGATCGTCACCTTCGGCCATCCACACTTGTTCTTTTCGGAATAATGCGATTGGGCTCAATCTTATTGCCGAATAGTCCATAATGAACCAGGTGGCATGGGAAGGGGAGGTATGGAGACGAGGCACGGCTCGATGTCTGACCGGACTTCAAGAGGTAAGTTGACAGCGTATAGTTTTCGATGCCAATCGCACTATGCAGAAAAAATGTTAACAATTGCTGCCTTTTTTGGATCATGATTATCCTTTCTTTCAAGGAGGCACTCACTGTCTTCTTTCTGTCACAGCTGGACACGGTGAGCGAGATGAAGCATGGATGGAATCTACTCAGATCGGCGGGGTCTACTACGTCAAGATCAGAAAGCAATAAGAGGGAAGAGAAAACCTCAGATGCCCAAACATACGTTTCAGGGCATACCAGGATGACTGCTGAGACACCCTGGCCCCAGGGACATGGTGAGATACGCCCGACTTAGCTGGACACGCCAGGATGGCGTTGGAGAGCCTAAGCCAAGCCAATCACCAATCACCTCCCTGCATGTGATTGAAGCGCAGCGTGGTTCTTAGCCACATACGCGATATACAACAGCAGGTCTGACTGGTGGGCTTGGGCCGGTGATTGGTGAAAAGTCGCTCGGAGGCGTCCTAGATGGTGTTGGAGCCCAACGAGGCAAAGAGCCTAGAGCCACACGTAGCAGTCCTAGTGCATGACTGGGCTATGCATGCATATACAGCAAAGTCTCCCGCATGAGGCCCTCGACCGAAGCTCTCTGCACAGCCTGACTAGTTGTTGCTGGTGAGGAATCTGTTATTATTAGATGAGCTTGATGCATGGTGTGAAATAGATGTTAAGACTACCCGACGTTCTTTGCTCGCTGTCACATTTTACCTTAGTTGCACAGACTCAGATGTCTCTCGCGCACACCTTCCTCGGCCAGTCGCCAGATCAGCTGCATCTTATGAATGGAGATCAAATTTCGCTCCTCGACTTTGGAGCCTACGATGAATATGTCCGAAGGCAACAGAAGATCTTCAGTGGCATGAGCGCTTCGGCTGTGTCCCCTTCCGATGAAGGATCCCTTGGCAAGGTAGCAGATGAGATCAGGCAACATAAGCAACGAGACCGGGCTATTTCCTGCATATCTACACTGTCAGGCAATAGCGATAACATTGCTTGTCAGGCTACACTTAACCTCGTAGTTCGTCTGATGTTGATGGTCGAAATCGGTTCCTTGGAGAAATCGTTTGGATTCGTGCACCATACCGGCCAGTGTCCGCTACCACAATGGACGGAGAGCGACTTGACATTTCTAGCGACAAGGCTTTTCCTGTCCCCTCCGAAGATCGACTGCAGTGGAGTGTCAATTCCCACCACTTTTGATGCCTGGAGTCTTGAAAACGTAGCTGGCATCAAGATTGAGTTCACAGACAATCTGGCGGACCACCTGCGGCTGGCAAACAATGACACGCAACTCTATGTATTTCATCACGTCGCGTATCTCGAACACCAAAGGCACATGTTAGTATTTCCTGAACCTCTTCTTACCACCTTTCCAGGGACGCTGACTCAATGAAGCTCAAACACTCAAAATGCTGTTCTCCCAGAGGGATTGGCAGAAGAATCTCTAAAGACGCTCGCGATCCTCTTTCCCCAATCTGATCACTGGAGCTCATTGCGATCGACACGGAAGAAGCGAGTATGGCTGGAACGACTACGCGTAAACTCCAATCGTAGCATAGACAGCCGCCTCACACGTTGTGGAACGCCTAACATGGACGACAGACAACTCAGCAACTTCCGTTTCTGGAGGGAACGCCTAGCAATCATCAAGGAAGTCTACGATGATTCGACGCCGGACTCCTTCTCGCAGTGGTGGCATGATCGGAGGAACGGAGTTCAATGGCACAACTTTTGGGTAGCCATGGTAGTTCTGGGACTGACGGCCTTCTTTGGATTGATACAATGCATTCTTGCCGCAGTCCAGGTTTTTAAGGCATACCATCCTTCTTAATGTACAAGGAGCTAGAAAAATAGAGGTAGATATTGCATTTTCCTGGTAGTGCGGTGAAGAAGGGTATTGACAGTGGCAACCGCTTTGGGGCGATACTCTCTTGTCTGTTGCCTAGTCTCCTTAAGTGTTATGCAGGGGGGGTATATCGATGAATGCCTCGGGCTACCTAAAGGGATTGATAGCACGCCCGTCCGTAATCTTGGTATCTTTTGTTTCCAGTTGGATTTTCGTATCAGAATGAGTCTTCTGGGTAAGGTCGTCGAGTTAAGGTTCCATCCCCTTATCCCTTCCCTGTTCATTCTTCAGGGGCTGTAAACAAGGTTCCACGAGGAGAGTAGTGGACGAGACATGGGCTTTATTCCAAATCTTATCCTAAAGGGGTAGTCAAATGAAGACCTTGTGTGATGCTACCCCCTCGTGGCCTAAGCGCAGAGGTACCTCAATCACGAAGCGATGAGCGCAACATGGCCCTTGCTTTTTCGGATTCTTCTTCATTGCCGAAAGCTAACATCCTCGGGGGCACGGATTGTTAGGGCAAGCCGAGAAGTAACTCGCAACCCTTCATCAGGGCAGGTCAAGCTGACTGAGACCAGAGACAGACAAGGGCTATTTGCACTCCACTATATTAAGGGGAGAATATCCCTTAATACTACATAATACCACTCAATATATTTTGTCTTTGACTGGAGCAATGGAAAAGGCCAAGCCATAGTCACAATGGCGGACGACTACCCAACACCCATACCTTATCAGGTTCCGGCATCGGCGAATGTCAGGACTTTCACTGTTTCTGTTCCCCAGTCTCGCATCAACAATCTGAAGACACTCCTTAGCATATCTCCAGTTGCACCTCCCAATTTCGAAAACTCGCGCTCGGATGGCTCGTATGGAGTCACAAGAGATTGGATGGGCGCCGCGTTGGAGTATTGGAAGAAGACTTATGACTGGTACTGACTATCTTTTACTATAACCTTTCCGTTCAGTATCTATCACACCTGATTTCAACGTGGCTCTTTATTCGTTTCTTACAGACAAACGTATGTGGTAGTGCTAATCGACCTATAGGCAACATTGGGAAGGAGTCCTCAACAAGATCCCGCAGTTCCAGGTGGAAATAGAAGACGATGACACGTCTCGATATGATGTGCATTTCATGGCCATATTCTCGGCAAACCCAAGAGCTATTCCTGTACTGTTCTTACATGGATGGCCCGGCTCCGTTGTCGAGTTTCTGCCCCTGATGCTTCATCTGAAGTCACAATTCGATGCAAACCCGGCGGGCTTTGGCTATCATATCATTGTGCCGTCTCTGATAGGTTTTGGGTGGTCTAGCCCTCCACCAAAATCCAAAGACTTTCGCTTCGAGGACAACGCCCGTCTATTATCCAAACTGATGACGAATCTGGGGTTCAGCAAAACCGGCTATGTGGCCCAAGGCGGAGATATTGGCTCGTTTATTGCATGCCGTCTTGCTGCACAGGACCCGGCTTGCAAGCTTGTTCATGTCAACTTGTTTGTCATGTCGCCCCCGGAAGGGTTTGATGAAAGTCACATGCATAAGTATCAGTTCTCCGACAAGGAACTGACGAGCCTGCAACGCGGCAAGAATTTTATGACCAACGCAATGGCGTATGCTCTGATTCAGGCAACACGGCCTTCAACTGTCGGCATCGCAATAGGGTCTAGCCCGGTGGCATTGCTGGCCTGGATTGGGGAGAAAATGATCGAGTGGTCTGACCAGACCCCGACTCTCGACCTCATCCTGACGAACGTGTGCCTCTACTGGTTCAGTGAATGTCTACCGACGTCCTTGTGGAGCTACCGGCAGACGATGAGTGGTGGAAATCCATCAACTGGATGGGAACACGTCAACGCGCCAATGGGGTTCTCGGCCTTCAAGTATGAATCTGGCAACCCTCCGAAGGCATGGATAGACACCACTGGCAAGGTCAAGTGGTACAGGTGGCATGCCGAGGTAAGTAAATTTTAAAATGATCTTGATCAGATATTGCTAACCTGGCAGGGTGGTCACTTTGCGGCTTTGGAACGGCCAATGGTACTTTGGGGTGATGTGATTGAGTTTATCGAATCCATGGATATGGTTTTCTAGGTAGTGATAGAGATCATACGGAACAAGAGCGCAGGTGTAAGACTTCAGTGTTTGGTGTCCACAATGTTGCCGTGATTGAATTTTCGCGCTTGTGATCAAATTATCTCATAATACTATGATTCTTGGCGAGTTCGCACGTTAGTACGAAATTGTCGACGGCAGGACTGATCCCGTTACCTCAGACGTGCGGGCAGTCCCTTTAGGCTGCTTAATAGAGAAATGAGGTCATTTGATCACTAGAGTTTTGTGTATATAGCCTTTTCTTTAGTTTGCAGGGGCATATTGAACCGCTTCCCCTCGGAGCCGGCGGGCCGGGCCGTGTTGGCGGGGAGCCGTCAATTCCGTTCCGAATCTGGATGTTCCGGAGTCTCCAACTCCGGCATCGCCAGATGGATTAACTTTCTCGCCTCATAGGCATGTGTAAGTGAGGGGAATGTGAATTATAGAAAAGACAGAGGCTGGCATTGAAAGCTTATAAAAGGCCTGATATAGCAGCCCTGGAGTATATGTCTAGAGCCTCACCAGGACTCGGATAGCCTTATAATCAACCT
This sequence comes from Fusarium sp. MBC 438, assembly GCA_030779245.1. Taxonomy (NCBI): domain Eukaryota; kingdom Fungi; phylum Ascomycota; class Sordariomycetes; order Hypocreales; family Nectriaceae; genus Fusarium; species Fusarium sp. MBC 438. The sequence goes on from JAPFTB010000010.1 coordinate 84,888, forward strand.
CAGCTCTCTGACCTAACTATATTCATCATGAAGTGCACTTCCATCGCCGCTCTTGGAGCTGCACTCGCAGGCACTCTTGTGTCCGCGGTGCCTGCTGGTTTCGTTACCACCAATGGCGAAAAGTTCTCTCTCGACGGCGAGGACTTCTTCTTTGCCGGTAGCAACGCCTACTACTTCCCCTTCAACGTTGTATGTCTCCTAGTCATAAGTTTTCAAAATTATTTCTAACCCTCGCAGTGGGGAACAGATCACTATCAGGACGTCAAGGTTGGCCTGGTCGCCGCCAAGGACGCTGGTCTGAAGGTCATCCGAACTTGGGCGTTCCATGAGAACAACAGGACTTATGTATCAGGCGGACTGCCCAAGTACAACACGGGCGGAGAAGAGACCGTTATGCAGTTTTTCAACGCGGACGGAACTGTCGATATCGACCTGGGCGTTCTCGACGTCGTCATCGAGGCTGCTGAAGCCACCGGCATGAAACTCATCTTGGCATTGACCAACAACTGGGCTGATTATGGAGGTATGGATGTGTACACGGTCAACCTCGGCGGAAAGTATCACGATGATGTAAGTGGAAAGGCCTATCCCGATTGCAAGTAGCTAACAGGGAACAATGCAGTTCTACCGCTTGCCAGCCATCAAGAAGGCGTACAAGAACTACGTCTCGGCTGTTGTGAACAGATACAAAGACTCCCCAGCAGTTTTCGCATGGGAACTTGCCAATGAGCCCCGCTGCGGCGCCGACGGCAGCCGCAACCTCCCACGTGGTCCCGACTGCGGTCCTGAACTCTTGACGTCGTGGATGGATGAGATGAGCACCTTTATCAAGTCGCTCGATGCGGATCACTTGGTCACTACTGGAAGCGAGGGTGGCTTTAACCGGGTGTCTAGCGACTGGGCATACAACGGTGCGGACGGTGCTGACTTTGACGCCGAGCTCAAGCTGCCTAACATTGACTTCAACACATTCCACTCCTATCCTCAGGCATGGAGCAAGACAACACAGTGGGTTGAGCAGTGGATCGTCGACCATGCCGAGGCGGCCAACGGAAAGCCCGTCGTTCATGAAGAATACGGCTGGACTGACAAGTCGACTCGCGTCAGTGTCTTGAGCAAGTGGCAAGAGGTTTCCCTGCAGCACGAAGTCAGCGACATGTACTGGCAGTTTGGGTACTCGGGATACTCGTATGGCAAGAACCACGACGACGGAAACACCATCTATCTCGAGGACGATGAGGCACAGCCCTTGGTTTATCAGCACGCTGCTGCCGTCAACGGCGGCGAAGTGCCACCCCCAAGCTCGACCACCACTGGAACTACTCCCGGGCCAACCCAGACTAGTGGTCCACGACAGGTTAAATATGGACAGTGTGGTGGTTCTGGATGGACTGGACCAACTCTGTGTGAGTCTGGGTCGACTTGCCAGGTACAGAACCAGTGGTACTCCCAGTGTTTGTAGGATGCCCGTTGTCAGGTCCAGGTATTGGACAGGAGAGCTGATAGTTGAGAATTACTACACCACTTCTTAGCTAAGAAAACTTTATTGAATGGAAGTGAATATGGCTAACTAAATGCTTATGCCCGTGCTGGCATCAACCCTGAGGTGTCGCGTTGTTATCTGATGATCGGTGGAAGGATGTGGATCTACAGAAATTATTACATGCTGGCTAGCTAACTCGAGGGTTCAGGCTTTTGAATAACTGTGGGGTGCCTATTGGAAGCCTTGGTGCGCGTTCCAAAATCGTTTCAATAACTTGAACACTGCAAGGGAGTGTCAACTACTATGTCTTGCATCATTCCTTACACAGTATCACCAGTCGCTACTGGCTGATATCCTTGACGTGTTACACGTGGTACACCGTATTTCTTATCCACAATTGGCTTCGAATTTTCTTTTCGCTTCTCTGGGCGCTCCTTGAACCTCATCTGCAGCTCCCCTCCTTCAGCCTTCTCGTCCTGCAACGCGGTCGTCTCCCCAGCTTTCGGTGCCTCTACCCAGGCAATCAACTTGACCGTTTTCAGGGATCGCACACCAGCAGAGGTACCAGAAAGCAAGGATTCCTCAGGCGGGGTAGATCTTTGCGTCAAGGCGATCAGTTCCAGAATCGAGTCCCACGCTCCGCCTGTCTTGCCCATGATGACAACGAGGATGGTGTGTACGAGAGCGATCGCGGCGTGTAGTATAAGACCAGCTATGCAAAGCTTGTCAAACCAGTTTTGGGAAGTCATGACATAACCGCTGTATATCGCTTTCATCACCATGCGCGTCGCATTCCCAGACTTCAAAATCGCCGGCTCAGGGAAGATCTCTATCGGGTCACCCCGGTGCAGCAACTTCCGAGCCACCTGTGTGTTGTTGATCTCAAAGTCGCCGAATGGCCATGCCTCGAGGAAGCGGGTTGCATTGTGGTTGGCTATGAGACCGCTGCGAGACAAGCCATCTACGAAGAAGGTGGCGATGAGGTTCTCAAGCTCTGTTTGCCTGAAATTCTCACTGTAGATGCTAATGAGCAACGTCTCAAGAGTAGTCCGCCTTGACCCCTGAATCGGCAACCAGGGCAGATTATCAGGTAATGTGTCGGGCAGTGCAGGAGACAGCATGTTGTACCAGTCCGTTGTCAATCTGATCTCCTCCATTTTCGGACTGGGCGGAGGTGGAGCGAAAATATAGCTCATGCGGTCTTTGAAGGCGAGTTCCGTGTCGATCAGATTGAGAACCCTGCCCAAGTAATATTCATGGGCGATGGGTATGTCCTGTGTCAATTCCATGACCGTGTTTGCTTCGGCCCAACGAGCGTCAATGGAGCAGGCGACGACGTTTGATGGTGGAGATATGTCTGCCGTGACATTTGTACGGTTGAATAAGTCTTTAAACAAGATGACCAAGCCAAGAGAGTTTTTGGTGTCGTCCCAAATGTCCGTGGCGGCGATGAGTACATCGCGTCGATCGTCAAAGATGGAATTGTTCAGGGTTGACCTTTCATCTTGAAGAATCCCTCTCGTTGCCAGAGCTCGTTTGACATCAGTCAGTACCTCAACTCGATCCAGTACCTGGGCGCCATGAACTTCTCGCTCTTCCGCAGGGGCGTTGTCTTCCCAGTATTCATCAAGGCCTTTCAAATTAGGGAACTTGACTGTCAAGTTTCTGTCGTCAAGATCCATGATACCTTGCAGCTCGCAAAATACCCTCGCTGCAGGCGCCTTGGTGAGGACTTCGTGGCGCTTCGGGCTTGCCCATTCTAAACGCTTGGGGAATGGAGGCGTGTCGGGATGCTTCTTTTTCAGATAATTCAAGGCGCTTCTGTGGTAACCTCTCATCGCGTCCTGCAGCACCGCAGTCGCGGCATGAGCGGAGTAGACCCAGGTGTTGGCTTCGGAGAACAATGCAGGCCTTGCGTAAATTATCTTTCGCTGAAATCCATCGTTCAGTTCAAAGGTATATCCCGCACCGTAGCCGTTCCACCACGAAGTGAAGTGCTGGTACATGGGAAGAAAGCCATGCGAAGGGCATCTGTTGTCGGTGAACTGACCGGCCTCCAGCGTACAGTCAATTTCGGAGTAATAGGCTGCGTCAAGAAATTTGGGCCACAGCTGGTCATCACTTCCTTGAGCACTATGTTAGTCATGAAATATTGCAGGCGACCTTGTCAGTCATTTACCATTGAGCCAATAGACGCCACCACCGACTGGCCAGCCCATTCTCCTGGGTATCATAAGCACTGCCGCCACAGGACCAGCCAGGAGAGCCAGAGCGCCACCGATGAATAACAGGAGAATAAAGCCGAGGCGCTTCGCTCGCTGTCCGTGAGACACATCTTCACCATGACCACAACCCCAACCGAGACTCCCCACGAACTCGGGGGACACGAAGTAGCTAGAGTTGACCTTGTCAGCGAATCCTAGTGCTCTAGCTAGCCTAGGCTTCTCACCTGATTTGAGAAAAGGAGAAACCCGAAACGAGCAGTCCAAGGGTCACACCATCACCAAAAACAAGTTCAGAGCGAAGAATGTGGAAGATGACAGAGCCCACGCTCGCGACAATGAGAAGCTCCTGAAGCTTGGCCGCCACCTGGAGCAACCCAAACTTGAGGTCGTCCTGGTCCTGGTCGCCTTGCAGTTCATTGCCAATGAAGAATCCCAGCAGGTTGAGAGTAATGAGTGCGATGGACAAGAATGCGGGAACAATGTGGACAGCGCAGCGGGCCAATGCTAGCTTTCTGGAGGAGTCAATCAGGACTTTGGGCGGTTCAGGATCGTTTCCCCCAAGAAAGGTAACAATACTGAGGCCAAGCGTCCGAAGAAGAGTTCTAAATGTCTCTACCAGCCAACAAGTGCGGATATATGAGTGACAGCGGCCGATCACAGTTGTCTTGGAGTCGGGTGTGGGCGGTCGATCCGCTACTACCACCACCATGTCGTTCTCCGCCGAATCTTTGCGACTGGTTGACATATTGAAAAGCCTAGAGCTGAATGAAATAAGAAAAAAAAGAATGGTTATAATCTGGTCTTTGTTATAGTTGAAGCCCGGCCTCGTATGGGATATCTGAGGCAGAAGATCGAATAGTTGCTATGGAACTATGGATGTTATTTGGAAAAATGATGCAAGTATTTGTACTCAAATCGATTGCCCCGAATTGTTGCTAAGTATATCATTGGGACGAGAGGGTTGCGGCAATTGCAAAACTTGTGCCACAAAGGCAAGCCATCGACGTACAAACTGGCAGAGATAAGGCCTCGAAGTCCCACCTCCGTGCAGTAGTTGTCATCTTACCACCTCGTTGGCCTATAAGTGTTGATGAAGGGCGCCAAAGAAGCCACCACAGCCTGGTGGTATTTTGAGCCCTGCTATAGGCCTAATTATTCGACCGCGGTTGGGGGCTGAATATAGTGAAACATGCATCCACGGAGCCTGCAGCTGACACGTTAATATATGCAATGTGCTTGGTCCTGTGGCCTGGGTCGTTGGCTTTGTTGCTAGATCCTAGGGGATTGAATCATATCCAAACTGTGAGCCCTGTTCATGGAGTTAGTTATCCAAGTAAGAGACAAAGGACCTAGCCATATGGAAAGCAGCATTTTCAATACCGACTTTTCCCAAGACAAGGACCTGAGAGTTTTTATTTCTGCCTGAGACGGCTCAGCGACGGAGAAGGTACTTCTTCAGCCTGATTTTACAATATCTAATGGTGGGAGAGGGGAAGCTGCCGCTAGGGGAGGTCAGCATGGGGGCGATGCTCTAAGCCGCCGCCTCAAGTGCATTTTATACCACTCGACTTTGTGTGGGCCTTTTTTCTTTTCTAATTACTAATAATAATAAATGTAAAAGAGTTCATTGGCCCTAACAGTACAAAATACTGAGTTCCGGGCGCTGCATCTTGACAAGGATTTTGGGGGCTATAAGGTACAAAGCTTTTCAAGGGGCTCTAACTATATCTGGTGAACCGAGAGAGTTACCACTCGTCAAAGACTAGCATATCCGGTTAAGGGTGCCCGCCTCTGTACTTATGGTATGTATGGGTCTATTGCATCCACCAGGCTTGGTGGATGGGCTAACGTAACGACGGGGTCTCATGCTCAGTTTTTTAATGTTTATTATACATAATCTCTTTCTCTTGGCCAAGTTCATAGACCATACGATCCTTCTTCAGTCGTCCAAAGGTGTCGACCAGCCGTTAGAATCATCATACTCATCCAACGTCGTCGTTCCATGAAGGACCTTGTACTTCTTCATCATCTGCGACCTTTCGGTATCGTTTCCACTAATAATTCTGGCAATTCTCTCTCCTACCTCCTGACCCTCGAAATAAGCTCCATGCATGTATCCAAAGAACTCTGCAGAGTTGGCCTCACCGGCGAACCAGAGTCGGTCGACGTTGGCACGGAGGTTCTGATGCTTCTCGAGGGTCATGCCAACTGGCCAGTTGCTGTATGAGCCATAAGCCCACCTAAGAAATCTGGTTAGTCATTGTGACATATTCACGATGGAAAGGATGCTTACTCTGTTTGCGTCCATCGGGGGTACATAAAGTCTGTTGGTTCGGGGACATGCTTGTCGGGAAACATGGAGCGGAGAACCTCAAGAATTTGGTCCTTGGTCTCTTCGTCAGACTGTGACTCTACCTTATACGCCTGCGAGGCCACCACGGTAGCGAAAAGAATGTTGGTGCCCTCGAGGAATCCTTTCGCGCTGAGCGACTGGAAGAGCGGGTAATAACCTCGCTCAGGATCGGCATAGAGCAAGTATTGAGCCTCGTCGGACCAGAACGACTCATTGAACTGCAAGAAGATCTTTGTGTACGTTCCCATCTGGAATTGCTCGACGGCTTCCCTCTTCCAGCGGGGCAAGACGGGGTCAAAGGTAACGGCGTCATTTTGCAACACGCCAACAGAGAATGTGCAGATCGCAAATTCGGCCTCGATACAAGTGTCATCCTCGTTTCGAATGATCACGCCTTCCTTGCCGTAGTGGATCTTCTTGACGGTTGTATTAAGAAGCAGTCGAGGGTCATTTTCCGACAGGAACTCCATAGCCTCTCCGATGATCCAGGCGTTATGGCCGCGTTGGTCGATAACAAGGTTGGTCTCATCGCTGAAATGCTTGAAGGTGGCATTGTTTCCAGCAATTCCAAATTGGAAACCGGACTGCTCTGGGGGATAGGCAGTTTCAAAGTCCCATCCCCACCAGTCGGCGACTTGCTTGTATTGATCTTGCCTGGGCTTCCATCCCGCAAGACTGAGGCCCGCGCGCACCGAAGTGTCTTGGAGGTTCTCAGTCTGGATGTATCCGGCGTCTTTCGACGCTTTGTCAAACTTCTGGTCAAACTCGTCCATGGCATCTGTATAGTCGGCTGGTCCGTCTTGGTCGTAGGTGAGAATGGAGTCATAATCGGAGTAGACATTCTTGATCTTGTGCTTTTGAGCCAGACGCCAGACGGGGTTCGACCCAAGTCCTTCGACCCAGTTGGCGCCGAGTTCAACCGTCAAGGGTTTGCCGTCAGCCGACTTTCCAAAAGAAGTGTGCTGGACTCGACCGCCAATGTAGTCATTGTGCTCAACAATGAGGAAGTCATGGATTGAGGCATTGTGCAGGGTCTGAGCAGCCGTTATTCCAGCAATACCGGCACCGAGGACAGCGACCTTGGTCTTCTTGCAGGTCTTGCCGGGTTCCCGAGGTATCACTGCTCCTTGCGCCGTGCCTAGAAGAATGCCATAGGACAGCGCAAGGAGTTGTGAAGACAGAGGCCGCATATTGAACAAAGACCAAAAGAAAGTGTGGCTCAAAGAGGCTTACAAGTAAGCTTGAATCGACGAGGTGTGAGAGGGTTGAGGCGATTCGTCATGATTTAGGGGAATACGGCGACGGTATAAATAGACAGATCGTGAACATAGTAGACTTGTCATTGTCCTGTGCGTATACCATGTCTCATCCGGTAGGTGTAGATATTAGGCTTCTCCAACCTGCCATAACACTATCAAGAAGATTATTCTTCGCGCTTACCCACCGCATCTTAGATAGGTAGCTATCTTGATTGCGCCCAGGGCTCAGTGCTGGCCCATTTTGTTGCCTATTCGGGCAGTTGACTAGCAATTTTTGGGTACCTTTGAAGGAGTTACCCCAGCTTTCAAGGAAGGGCCGGCATGACGCGTCTCCACATGGGTTCCTGGGGTAGTGACGAGAAGGCGTTGTCGAGGATGGAGGTGCTGTATTCAGAGGGCGCAACTGTTTCATCTTGATCATTCTCAGAAGGGATGGGAAATTTGCAGTAGAATTTTTAGAATATGCCAAGACCAAAGGGTGCAGGAAAGTCGACTGTGACTGTAGTATGGTCTCTGACACTGAAGCAATTCGGACCAATCACCCAATCTATCCTAGTTATCCAGCACTGACATCCGTGCTATCGCGAGGGACGCTTACCAAGTTGGGACAATAGATTGCATGTATTAAAAAGGATCAGATTTGCGTTTCCAAGGCGCATATCTCTCCATCCTGACAAGGTTTCCCCGCGTCTTCAAGATAAGGGTGGATGATGACCGATCTTCCCCCTGCTTGGCGGCCCCCTAGTTCGGAGATGCAAATGACCTTGCTCGCCTGACAGCGGAAGTTATGCTACGAACTAGCGAATCAGCCAGTGAGCTTGCTTCCCCGCGATTTGGTCAGGCTATATCGGCATCCGTCTCCCTTTATTGAACGTTTTGGGAAGGAGGGTAGCAAGGGTAGCTAACGAGACCATCAGTTGTTCGAGATAAGACCTACCGAGTAGATGGCATTTGCGTACATAGAAATGTAGCCTCCTTGCCCGAGCAAGCCGGTAATCTCTTTCACCACAAACTCGTCCTCTTTCCAATGCACGATGGATATCAAACAGACTACCAATATCGATGATTTTCAGCTGGCTCAGCTGGGTCATTCCCAGTCGTTCCAACGCAACTTCAGTCGCTGGACCATGCTGGGGTTAGCTTTTGCTATCTTGAACTCATGGACAGCCCTGGCAGCATCTCTTTCTCTTGCCCTACCCTCAGGCGGTCCAATTGCCGTTATCTGGGGACTTGTCACCGCTGGCATCTGCAATTTGTCTCTTGCTGCCAGTCTTGCAGAGTTTCTCTCAGCTCTGCCCACAGCTGGAGGTCAGTATCACAAATCTCACAATATGGTCTCTTCGTCACTAACAAGTAGCACAGGCCAATACCACTGGGTTGCAACAATTGCTCCCCCGTCGCTCAAGATCCCACTCTCATGGGTGACTGGATGGATCAACATGAGTGGCTGGGTCAGCTTGGTTGCCACGAACTGTTCCCTTTCGAGCACTCTGATCATCAATATCATCTCGCTTCAAAAGCCCGACTACGAGTTTCAGAGGTGGCACCAGTTCCTTATCTACATGGGCATCGCTTGTATCGCTTTCGCCACCAATGCCTTTCTTCACTCCGTCCTCCCTCGAATCAATGGCGTTGCATTTACATGGAGCATCGCTGGGTTCTTTATCATCTCCATCACTCTTCTCGCCTGCGCAGCGCCTGACTACGCCACGGCAGACTATGTGTTCGCAACCTTTATCAACACCACAGGGTGGCCAGACGGAATTGCCTGGATGCTCGGCCTCTTGCAGGGCGGTCTAGGTCTGACCGGATTTGACGCCGTGGCACATATGATTGAGGAAATCCCCAACGCTGCCATTGAAGGACCCAAGATCATGCTGTACTGCCAGTACATTGGTATCACAACTGGATTTCTGTTTCTGGTGGTGGTTCTGTTTGTATCCGGAGGGATGGTCAATACATCGACTATCATCAGCTCGACTGCTGGCCCTCTGCTGGAGATTTTCTATCTCGCGACGAAAAGCAAGGTTGGCGCTGTGTGCCTCTTGATGTTCCCTCTACTCTGCCTTGTCTTTGCGGCCATTGCGGTCATGACAACCTCTTCTCGCATGGTGTTTGCTTTTGCTAGAGATGGTGGTCTTCCGGCTTCGCGTATCTGGTGGAAGGTTCACCCAAAGCTGGGAGTGCCGCTCAATGCCCTTTACCTGAATGTCGCAATCACTCTCGTTTTTGGCTGCATCTATCTTGGATCAACCGTGGCTTTCAACGCGATCATCGCCTCCTCGGTCGTCGCTCTGGGCATCAGCTACGGACTGCCAGTTGGGCTTCTTGTTCTCCAAGGACGATCGAAGTTGCCCGAGCGGGCGTTTACGCTACCAAACTGGCTTGGGTGGACGGCCAATATTATCGGTCTCGTTTACACTATCGTCACCAGTGTTCTCTTCCTCTTCCCGCCCGCGCTGCCTGTAGACGGAACCACCATGAATTATTGCGTGGTGGCTTTCGCTGTTATAATTGTTATCTCTCTTGTACAGTGGATTGTTGACGGAAGGAAGAATTATGAGGGACCACGCATTACGATAGGAGAGGGTGAGGTAGACGAGTAAATGGCTCCTGCAAAGGAGCTATCCTCATGGATGACACCAGCTAGATCGTGAACCTAATCACCAAATTGAGGCATTCCTTGAGTCCCAAATGGCACGCCCTTCTGACTCTGTTAACCCATCAAGGGTTAAGCTGTAAATATAATAAAGAACACATTTTCAGCGTCCCAAATCACACAAGCTGTTTGTCATCCTAGTCTCTCTTTCAGTAACTCCTCCAATGCTCTACCCAGAACTGTGACTACTCAGGGCTGACTCTTCGCTGCCTCCCCATTTCACATGGTTTATAGCGAGATACTTAATGTCTATTCTCCTACACTTTTCTTAATTCATCCCCATCACGGCAATCTCTCATAAGTAATATCCCGGGCTGTAAAGAAAATGAGGCGTTCTTGGCAAGGCGTCCACCAAGCCTACGTCCAACTGACAACCGACAATGTGCAGGCTAAGATCTTGGCAACGCCTCAGCTGAACACCAACAAGCGAGGTGGCGTCGGCTTCAGGGACTGAAAATCTGATCATGGCCCCAAGATTCAAATTTCAACTCCAGTTCTCTCAAGCTCGTCGCACGCACGCCATGGACGCGACTCCATCGTCGCCTCTCGCAAGGCTCCAACGCCTGGGCCTGCTATCTCTGGCGGCGCTCTCTCTTGGCGGCATAATACTCATCCTCTTCTCTCTCAATGCGATCGTCAATTTCGGCGGAGACCAGCGCGACTTCGCTACGGACCCCTGGCAGGCCAACTTCCATATCGGCAGCGGCCTCAGTGTGCAGACTTGGGTCGCGTTACTCGGTATCTGCTTCAGCGCCATCTCCTACGGTACGGGCGAGGCATACATCCACTTCTTCGACTGGTGGTGCTCCCGACAAGCCACGGCGCAGCAAGGCCCCGACTACGCTCGCTACCTGAACTCACAGCCCAGGGCCCCGACGAACATCGGCTTTCGCGGGTTTCCGCGCCTCGTCCTCGGACGGTATGCTGTCGCACTGCTCACCGTCATCACATCGATAGGATACAAGTTTGGCGTCTCAGAGGTACCCATCTCAACCATCATGGCCCTTGCGCCCGAAGACATCATTCTTCGTCTCCCTCCCGTCGACGGGTTCCAGAACGGTACCCTCAGCCCCTGGTTCAGCGACATGCCAGGTGGCGAGGACAACCAGGCCTTTCACCACATGATTCTCGGCAACCAGACCGCAATCCCCCGGGGAATTTTCATGGTTGGCTGGCCTGACTGCGGTGGCATCTTCGGCGCGGGCGACAATGGAGAGCTTGTGACCAAAGAGATCATCATGACCGGGACGTGGCGACCGAACGAGACCGAGGACCGATTTTATATGTCGACGACCGAGAATAGGAACTGGACGCGGATCAAGGCGACGAACAAGGAGTGGCTGCCTTCTACCACAAACAAAAGTGTGCAGGCCACTATCGAGTATCGCCTCTTGCGGAACGGGTTGATGGAGATACAATGGGCAGATCTCGCAACCTCTGAGGCGAGATCAGAAGGGGAAGTGCTTGTGGAACAGCGCAGTGTGTGGGAACTAAACTACCTTGTGGTTGAGGTGCAGAGGCGTGTTTCCAGCCAGGGCTGCGGGTTCTTGAACGACAGGGGGTCAGGCGGCGTCACAGTGCTCAAGTGGGACGAAACGCCGGTGAGTGCCGAGGTCGTCTTTGACAGCATGCCTGAATTCCAATTCTGGGTCAATGCGATGCTGTCTTCGTCGGGAACGACACCGCAGCAGGGCGTCAGCGCCTTTGTGAGGGGTGCCATGGCGGCGTGGGCATCTCAGGCTGGTGACGCAGATCTGCTCGCCCATCTGAAGCGGTCAGCCAGGCCGTTCGGGCAAGAGGAGAGGATCGGTACCGTGCGTATCGACGAACTGGGCCGTGATAACTTAGAGTATCCCTTCTTTGTCGGTTCCCGCCAGGGTACGGGCTTGTACAAGGTGGCCGCCATCGTCTTCATCGTCATTGGTGTCGCAGCCGTCATCACCTGTGGTGTCAGGATTTGGATCGGCCCTCCTAAGGTGACGTCCTGGATGGGACAACATTTCTATCTCTCACAAGCCGGAATAATCCAGGTTGGCCAAGAGATCGAGAAGTTGGCCACGGGATACGAGGTCGCACCGGACAACGTGGGCTCCCTGTACGTGGGCGGTAGCCAACAGCCCTTGTTAGGTACAGTTGAGTTACGTCCAGAGAAGTAGTAATATATCGCACAAAAGTGTCTAGCTCGGAATAGCTCCCTGCCAAGTTGCTCAAAGGGGCTCCCTACCATAATAGGACATCTGTTTTTATGGTAGATGACATGTGAAAAAGTCACTTGTCTTTGGGTTCAGCTGCGATGTGAAAACGTGATAAGCCGCATAGCGGAAGGCCAAGCGTGGTGCGCATGCCTCTGTCAACCACCCACGTTGCTTCTCTGGAGCGTATGCGGCGGATCCGATACATGCAATTCGGCCATCTAGTGGAGCCCCTTTGCGCTCGGCCGGAGCTATTGAGTTTATTGCAGCCATTGACGACAGTAGATCGTAAACCCGGTCGTCAGCCGCACCGAAACGGGTTTCTAGCATCAGCCATTTTCCCTTTCCCCTCTTTCATGCAGTAATACAGGCAGATACTTCTCCGAAAGAAGCATGGGCTTGGCCTTATCGAAGCCTGTTCCAGACTAGCAGGCCACGCGCCGCGCCGTGCCGCGTGGTCGATACGAACGCTTCCACTCGTTTTGTCAACCGTCAGCCAGCCCCAATCCCAGGCGTTGCCAAAGACGGATAGTTATTGTATTTGCTTTTGTTACTAGTGGAAGCTATTGGACGACCTGCTTACTTAGTTTATTTTGACGTATCAAAGTGAATGTGCTGCCGTGCTTGATTGCCGTCCATCACGTAAAGCACCCAGATATACGGCATTACGGACACCTTTGTGCACCAAGTCCAAGGTCTGCCAGTTGGCATTCGAACGATAGACACAGATTAGCAATAGAATTACAATACAGCTAAATTCAACTAGACTGCCTAAGTAGGGACTGGAGTTGTGTTGAAGAGCACACCCAAGATTCTCTCGTTACTAAAGAAGGAATACGCAAGAAAGCGAGTTTCTTGAAACAATACAGGCACTAGGCCCAAGGAAGGGAAAGTCCAGAGGAGCGAGTGACAGAGGGAAACCTAGAGGTGATCAAGACGGGCGGCTGAGGCCTCCCGTCTTCCCATCGGTAGCATCATAGATGGGCTCGTAGTTGGAATAGGTGGGAGGAAGAACACGCGACTTGGGCTCGTCGATTGTTGCCTGGGACAAGTCGGCCACGGGGTTGACTGGCAGGGAGTTCAGAGAGGCGACCGACATGCTGGCGATGGAAACCAACTCAGCCTCCAGCTTCTGCTCGGGCTTGGTGTATTGGGGAACTCCTCGGCCCTTCATTACAGAGATCTCGGTCTTCGGGAACTTCTCCGGGTTAAGCTTACGGCCTCCGTGCTGGACGTAAGTCCAACCTAGATGAAGTTTGAGATACTCTTCGACCTCCTTGTCGGTGAGATTTTCGATGGGGTGGTCCTTGGCCTTGTCGTAGATGTGGCTCAGCAGCGGGATAGTGATGGGCACCTGATCAAAGCAAAGGACTCCCTCCTCAGCCTGGCGCTTGCAGTTCTCGCAGCCTCCCGTCTTCGAGAAGCTTCCAGTGAAAGTAAAGACTTGGCCGATGTAGTTTTCTTCCACCTCGTTCGTTTGGGATTCGTTACTAGGGCCGCCCAGCCAGAACTTGATCGAGTACGAAGTCCCCCCCAATGCGAAGCGGTCATAAACAACGTTGATGACATAGTCAGGGAAAGGTGCACCCTTCTTATCTAAAAGGCCATCGGGGGTCTCGATACCTGGTCCTCTGATCTTGCTTACGGCCAGTGCAGCTCCAGGATAAGTGGTGTTGATATATGCCAGAAGGTCTGTCTTGTAGTGCTCCTCGTCAAGATAACCGTCTTCCTTGACTGCGTCAGGGTGAGGAACAAGGTCATCGTACTGGTAACCAAGCCTGGTCCAGTCTTGGCAGTCGTTCGAGTTCCAGTACTCAGGCTTTCCATCATATCTGTGGAAAGGCTTGAGAGGCTCTTCTGGCATGATATCAGGCCTAGGCTTGGCTGGTTGGTCGGGAATTGTCGGGTCGACGGGATGCTGGTCGGCGCTCTCATCCCACCAGCGTTTCCAGTTCAATGACTGCCACATGGCCAGCAGGCGATCAATTTGACTAATGCGGTCAGTTGATGCTATAAATCGCCATGTAGGCTCAGAAGAGTACGAACCAGTGATGGAGCCAGAAGATGGGATCAAAGGCAGCCACGGGGACATCTGACATGTGTCCGACGCCCGTCTCGAAGTCCATTCCACCAGTAACTCCCTGTCATGTCTGTTTAGTATTTGCCTTACTCGAGAAGGCCTAGCGACTCACATGAACAGTATCGTGGATTGCTTCAAGAGATGGAAATATGTTCGAGCCTAGGCGATGTTCCCTTTTCCACTTTTTCGATGCAAATAGACCCCATGTGTGAATTGCTTCTGGGATTCCTATCGGGGGACGGGGTGCCATTATGCGATTGACTTTGTCGGACAGGTTTCCAGGGTTCTGAGTCACCCACCTGGGTGCTAGTCTCCCAATGACGCTTGCTCCAAAGAAACGGTTGGCGGCCATGAAGTTGTTGACACCGTCGAGGCCAGTGTACATCTTTCCAGGCTTGATCTGGATGCCCCAGCGTCCGGTGCTGTTGGTGAGGGACCACTAAAAGAATGAGAAGTTGTTGATGCAAGGATGGGGAGTCACTTACGGGGAGGACTTTGTCAGAGGCGGGTTTGGTGGGAACAGGGTTGTCATCGTCATCTTGACTGTCCTTGATGTTGTACTTCTCCTTGCTCTTTGGCATCTTGCCAAAAGGCAGGGGATCCCCAGTCTCTTCATCCTTCTCTGGGTTGTCAAACCCATAGAGTGGATTGGGGTATGTCTCCTTCTCCTCGTACAGGTCTGCCTTGCTCTCGGGGGGGAAGATCTTGACGGCTGCCATGGTCAGCACTTCTGGGAGAGCAAAGGTCTCAGCATAGACCTGGTGGCGAGCCCAGTCCCAGTAAGGCAGACGCCACGTATCAGCTGCCTCCCTCCATATGGCATCCTCATCTTTCTCAAGCTTCCACTCTTCAATGATAGCCTTCATGTGCTTCCAGACGAGTTGCTAAGAAAACGTTAGCATGCAGCCCAGGTTGTTGCCATGCAAGGGGAGTGAATCACCTCAAAAAGAAGCATGTAAATCCTGTGCCAGGTGGAGAAGGTCAACTCGCCATGGGTGCAGTAGAACCTGCTCTTCTTCTCAGGTTCACCGTCATCCCAGGTCAGCTGAGGATAGGCGTGAATCCCGGCGACCTGGAAGTAGGATAGCTTGTCATCCACTGGAAGATTCTTGAACCTTTCCAGTGCCAGGACATAGAGAGTCCATTGCCTCTGGTCTTCCGGCTTCTTCGCCTTGGCCAGCGCGCTGATTTCCCGACGAAGGGGCATTCCGGGTGCATAGGGAATGTCTTTGGTTCGGTGTTCGACATTCTCAGCAGGGATGCCAGTGATACCAAAAGAGACACCAGGCTTGGAGGGATCAGCCATGGTGGAAAAGAGGGAGGATGTTCAAGAATGATAAATAGGTTGAGTTGTGGTGGATTGATGGGTTCGTGGGAATGGGAAAGCGAAAACTTGACTATTTATCTTCGCTATTGGCACGCACCCTGTTCGGCCATGATGACAACCTACGCTCATTCGCTCTAGATTTCTGAAAACCTTGCAATCCGCAGTGGATCGGATTAGGAAAGGCCTGCCACACATGGGTTGATGGTCACAAGTGACTTGGCATGTTCAGCTTACCACGTAGAAGAGGACTCTAACCTGATGTCGGGACGTGATATTGATTTTGAATGCTGATTTTTCAACTATCAGTCTCCAGTACATCACATCAAGGACTAAAACGTGAAACTTGGGTGAGCTGAAGTGAATCAGTGTGATTACGCGGCGCTGGATCCAACTCGAGACTAGGCGGATAAGGACTATTACGCAATATATTGAGTGACTTGAACATTCTATCTCTTCGAGGCTGGCTGATGAGTGTGAATGTGCCCGCTTTCGCCGCTGCGTTGCAGGAGGAATGGGGCCAAACATGCCAAGAGGGGTCTGGGCCCTTATCATGTTTCTGAGACATGACATGGACCCCTGCAAGTGTTCAAGACTATTGCATGCACGTTGAGCAGACTAGCACCCTGACACATGTGATGGAAGGAGGGGAAAATTGGTCACATCTTAGGTGCTTCGCGTGGCAAACAAGACTTTGAGCTGTTGTAATGGGAAAGGGTGGGCAAGAACAAGCGATCAGGCCGTCTTCTTACGTCAACTTCAGCATGCCCAACTTCTCAACTACACACGTAGAGCAGGTGCAGTTCTGATGATATTAATAGAGACAGAACTCGTATTGTTTTAACCAGTGTAAACTTAATATCCTGTTTTCCCGCAGAGAAGGGTAAGGAGGGGATTGAAACAAAACAAGAACCGATAACCGGCCGATCTAGACCCCATGCCATCCTGCGTAACCACCAGATGTAGCAATCATGACGAGCCACTGTTGTCCCCACAGGAGAAGGCCGAGGCGATCTCGCCATTGGCGTACGCATCAATAACCTGCTGAATCACTCCGTATGTGCCTCCAACTGTCATGAAAGCCGCGATGCCAATCAGGACCCAGTGGAGGTAGTACACAATCATCTTCCACGCCGAAGCTGTGCGGTAGTGCTGGTGGTCGAAGATCCATAGATATCCTGGTAGGCCAAGAGCTAGAGGTGCAAACGTCAAGCTTCCTGCCAACGCAAGCAAATAGTTGAAGATAGGAATACCCGACGCGAGCAGGAAAGACACAATGCTCATGCTGAGTGTGCAAGCGAACCAGACGGACCAGTGCACAACGGAATTCTTCTGCAGATGAGGAGAGTCTCGAAGAAGGCGAACGAACATGTACTTGGCGGCGACGTGGATGTAGAGACAGGCGCTCACAAGCAGTCCGATCAGACCAATTCCGTAAGAGACCTTCTTGATGGTACCTCCGGCGCTGCCCAGCGATGGCGAGGCAACCCACTTACCACACCAGCGGTAAACAACCAGACTGAAGGAGAGATACGAGGCGCTGACGATACCCATGCAGAGGTAGACGGCCTTGTTGTAGTCTCGCGGCTTCTTCATCTCCGAGATAACAGGAAGGAAAGCCGAGGTTCCGGCTCCCGAGCAGAAGATGGTAGCGGCAGAAGTAATACCGGCGACAAATGTTGGGTTGCCAATCACGTGGTATCCAAACTCGTAATCTCCAGTCTGGGGAGCAGCAGCCGGTCGGTCGAGGGTTGTGACTCCGACACTGTAAAGACCGAGTCAGTATGAGGTTTCATAATAGGAACAGGGGTTGTGGATAGGAAGTCAACTTACACGACGATAAAGACGGCAATAAAGACAGACAAGAAGCCAATCCAGGTCAGCCAGGCAATTTTCTCAAACTTTCGGACACTGGC
Source organism: Fusarium sp. MBC 438 (assembly GCA_030779245.1). Classification (NCBI taxonomy): domain Eukaryota; kingdom Fungi; phylum Ascomycota; class Sordariomycetes; order Hypocreales; family Nectriaceae; genus Fusarium; species Fusarium sp. MBC 438. The sequence continues at coordinate 102,379 of JAPFTB010000010.1, forward strand.
AAGAATGAAGACAGCAATTGTTGCCACAAGCATGAAGTAGTTTGTGCAGATGGCGTGGTTTGAGAGCGCGTTCAGTGCAACCGAGGAACCAAAGATTCCAGACGCGCCGACGATGGCAAACGTGACAAGGAAAACAATACCAACAACTTCTCGCAGCCAAACACCTCCAACCTTCTCAGCCATGTCGGCGATCGAGTGGCAGCCGGCGTGCGAGTTGCGAAAGTTTCCCTGCACAATTGCGCAGTATGTGTTCAGGGCTTGCCAACCGATGACGTTGATGGCACCGGGAAGAGCACCGAGAACAAACATGGCCGAAGGGATAGTAAGGACTCCAGTCGCGAAAATGACTATAATTGAAACATTGGTCAGTCATGTCTCCGAAAATCGGACAAACGGCGGCAACCTACTCTTGAGAAAGATGACCGAGGCGTGAATCCAGCCAACGGTCCGGAATTCAACGTTTCCATCGCCACTCTTGAACACCTCAAAGTTGTCATCGGAGTTCTCCAACTTTCCGGGCTCGATGCTCCCAATGCTGTTGTTGTCGGCTGGGGCGATGACATCGCCAGACTTCTTTGATGAAGCCATCGTAGTTTGTCAGATTGTTGCTCAAGATACTTCTGAAGGAACCAAGAAGTGACTGTGATGAGGTTCTATTCCGAGTTCTCGTCTCAGAGATGACGATCCATATATATCGTAGGTGACAGGCTCACGGTCTGCTGATATGGGGGCTGGTCCGGTTGGTGAAAAGCTCCAATCCTACCCCCGCAATACCAAGACTCGAGATAAGCCATCTGGGGTAAGGATGCCCGGTAAGTAGCCCCATGGGGCATAGATAATGTTTCATGGCCTATGTGGATCGTGGATGATGTTGATAGCATGAATCGTGTAGTTGGGGTCACTTTGTGAGTTGGAGGTGTTTTAAAGCGGGGCCAGATTGCGTCGGGGTAACAAGACTCAACACGATACGTCAGTGTTGGCTTTGGAAATCCTACGGTGATAGTGATATTATCCTCGGATGATAGCGATATGACCCTTGACGGGGGAATGGAGCCTCGAGCTGAACTCATGGAGTGGTAACACGAGGTTGTAACTGGTTCAACACGACAATAGAGATACGGATATCCGGATCAAGGGGCTTAGATGGAAATTAGGGGCACTCTATCAAGAGCGAATCAGAACGAAGGAAAATCTTCGATTGTTTCACCTACTTTGATTGGTTCATTATGTCAGTAACTGGCTCGGTGTTTCAGTAACTCAATCCAATGCGAAATATATCATTCGCTACAGTAATGACCAACCAGTTTGTTGTTGATTGCATGTCGAACAAGCACGTTGGAATCGTTTTGGGCTTCACAAAAATGTGTTTAACAGATTTCTTAATGACACTGAACTAGTAACATCTAATTCTTCAGAATAGATCCAGCAGCAGCTGGCATAATGGCTCCTGGCGCAGGTTTGTTCTTCGCCTTGAAGTCATCCGCAATCTCCGCCATAGTAACAAACTCCACGCCTTCATGCTTCATAAAGTGCTCGATCAACCTGCATACCATTCAGTTAGTTACAATCTCAGATGAAAAATTTACTCGACTTGCCTTTCATGCATCAGCAATACATGTGGTCGCCCTGACACATCCGGGTGGATTGTCATGGGAAAGATGAACTCGTCATATTCCCGATAAAAGTAATCGAAGTGATCTCGCCAAATATCCTCAACGTCCCGAGCATTGACGAAACCGTGGCTGTTAGGAGCTGATTTGATAAACATCATGGGTGGTAGGTCGTCAAGATACCAGTTGGACGGTATCTCAACAAGGCCAGTGTCGATGCCCTTCTTGAGCGGGTGCATCCAGTCAGCTGCCTTCTTTTTGTAGTCAATCTTGGTCCAAGATTCTCCTGTGGGTAGGTAATACGCCTGACAGTCGTGATGCGACATGCTGTGGTCGTACTCGATACCATAGTCGAGGAGTAGCTGCGCCCCCTCCATGCTGGTCTCCCACCAGGGCGCAACGCTGCCACGTGGTGGCTTGCCGCAGAAGTCAGTCAGCATCTTGTATGTCTTATCCAAAACATCGCGCTGCTGCTCCAAGCTCATGTCTGTTGGGTTCTCATGCGAATATCCGTGAAGACCAATCTCATGGCCTGCATCACGGACAAGAGCCATCTCCTCGGGGAAGGTCTCTAAACTGTGACCGGGGATGAACCAGGTTGATTTGATGTTGTATTTCTCAAAGAACTTGAGTACCCGTCGTACACCAACGGTGCCGGCGAAGAGACCTGTGCCCAGTGAGTCAACGTTTTGCTCACAAGTTGGGTAAAATAATTGACTTACCCCTGCTGATGTCGTTGCTTGAGTCCTCGCCACCATACGAGCCCAGCCATCCGGCAACAGCATCAACGTCAACACCATAGCTAATGAGAACGCGCTTCTTGCCCATGTTGAAAGATGTGATGAAATAAAAGGTCTAAGGTAATTCTCACAAGCGAATAAAGGTTCGTGACAAGTGAAACATTAATGAAGATAATTCCGGGGAAGAGGGGGCATTAGTGCAGAGTAATTATCTGCACAAACCTGGTCCATGGATCCATCCACGATAAGATAAGCGTTGGAGACATCGAGATAAGGCTCGCCTGATTGTTGGTGTTGGGGTCTTTTGGGAATGGAGTCTGATGGGGTAAATTATGGGGATGGTTTCAGGGATCAGCTTAACGTGTAAGCGAAGAGACTCCTATCACCGACGTTGGGGCTAGTTGAGATACAGGGTAATTATGGTGACATCTCAACCGCGGTTATAGGCGAACGATAATCAACCCTTCATTCTTGCATCCGAGAGCTTCAAATCACTGCCCGATACCAAGATGCCTTCCAATGATTTGCCTTCGCAGATGAAAGCGGCTCAGCTCCTCCGCGTCAGTTCAACCTCAGCTTGTCTGTCGCAAGTAGTTATTTGACTGACCAGGTATTGGCAATTCAGTACAATGAGCCGTACGCATTAGTCACCACAAACACACCTCAGATCAAAGACGATGAGCTGCTCGTCAAGGTCCATGCGGCAGGCTTCTGTCATTCCGACCTCCAAGTTTATCACGGCCAATTCAAATCCAAGCTTCCTATAATTCCGTCTCATGAGCCTGCTGGAGTCATCGTGCAAGTGGGCGATAGGTGCGGCGGCTCCTGGAAAATAGGCGACCGGGTGGGCGTGCTCAACTTCAAGAAGGCGTGCACTCAATGCACGGGCTGCCTACTATCCAAGAAACGCTATGGCACATTTGATCCTCGGTACTGTGAGAAGCGTGAGATGGCGGGTTTTAAGGACGATGGCTGTCTGGCTGAATACATGGTGGCTGACCCAGCGACAACCATATTGCTGCCAGATGAAGTTTCATTCGATCAGGCAGCCCCATTGATGTGTGCAGGCGTAAGTTTTCATCTTCTTTGCTTTCTGGGTCAACAAGCTAATGATATCTCAGGCAACGGTCTGGGGTGCTCTCGAGAAGGCGACGAAAGACCTAGAGCCCAACGCTGCCGTCGCCATCATTGGAATCGGCGGCCTTGGCTACTTGGGAATCCAGTTCGCCAAGTCGATGGGTTTCCGCACCATTGCCATCGATAATCATGAAGCAGGCCGCACTCTCGCAACCGACGTGCCCAAGCCAGACTTATTACCAGATCTCGTTATTGACTCAAGTCAACCTAACGCCGCTGGAGAGATTTTTGAGTTTTCAGAGAAGGAAGGTGTTGCAGCTGCAGTTGTGTGTACAGACTCAATCAAGGTCACAGCTTGGGCACTCTCACTACTTCGGATCGGCGGCACCGTGGTGGTTCTGGGCCTCCCTCCAGACAGTTGGCAATTCGATTCCAGCATCCTTGTATTTCGAGAATTGACGATTAAAGGGAGCTATGTTGCAAGCGCAGAGAGCACAGCTAGAATGATGAAGGCGGTGGGAAGGAGTGGAATTAGGTCTCAAATCACACGGGTCGCGTTTGGGGACATCCCCAAGATAGTTGAGAGATATGAGAAAAGGGACTTTAAGGGGAGAATGGTAGTTGAGTTCGCATGATAGGACTAATAGTAGATCAAATAAACGAATTGGAAAAAGGAAAGCCTCGATTAACTCGTAGAAGAGACAGTGTCCCATTGGTCAGTTCTTGCATTATCTGTCCAATGCATCAAGAGAGCCCCCAGACCAAGTTCTTGGACGAACCTACCCTAGAGAATACTGATGATAAAACCGTTATGATGCACCTGTCTCCCTTGACATCCTGACACATTGTTGTGAAAACGCGACGCGTAGTTTCAACCTCAGCTCAACCGGCGCGTCCTTGGATCTTGGCAAATGCCCTGTATCCACCAGAGAGTGCCCTCGTGATGCCGATCTTTCCGTATTGAGAGGATAGGAATTTGGGGCAAAATCATCCAATCAGAGGGATGATGACTGATCCCCCAAGCCCCGTCTTAACAACGACCCCAACCTCCAGGCCTTCGGGGTCGTTTCGGAACAACAACCTAGGTAGTTGATAACGACTTGTAGTTTCTATCATCCTTGAAAAGCCGAGAGCGAAATAACATTTTAGTTCTGTTGGCACGCAAGATAACTGAATCTCAAAGTGACGCCACTCGTCCGACGGTATCTTGGCTCCCGAGATAAGCAAAGCTGTGATTCATCATGTCTGTCTTCTTCAAGGATATTTCGCCGTATGATACATTTCCCAATCTTATCTCTGGCCATTCACAACTAATAGACAACTCCTAGGGGCAATCCGGTCAAGAAGGGCGATGCCGAAAAGCTTCTTCAGAAGCGTCTTGGTGTAGGCATCGACGCCAAAGAGTCTGGCGACTTTGACCTCCTTCTTGCCGCAGTTCATGACTGTGCCGAGCACATCTCTGCTCTTCCTGACTATCAGCCTGTTCCAGATGAGAAAGTCTACCCTCGCTTAAACCTTCACCGAGCAACTCCTGAGGAGCAAGAGTTTGGCAACGAATGGGCACACAAGTTTCTCATCCAAGGCAAGTCTGATGGCGCCGGCAACCTTAAAGGTAAGACGGTCTGCCTAAAAGACTGCATTGCTGTAGCGGGTGTACCGCAGTTCTTTGGGAGTGATGCTTTCCCTGCGTGGACGCCTAAGACAGATGCCACTGTTGTCACAAGAGTGTTGGATCAGGGTGCGGATATCGTCGGTACCAGCGTATGTGAGAATTTCTGTAACTCGACATCTTCCTTCACAAGTGCTCAAGGTACCGTCGAGAACCCTCATAGTCGAGGTTACTCGGCCGGTGGAAGCACATCAGGAGGTGCCGCGCTGGTGTCATCAGGTCGCGTTGACTGCGCGATTGGATCTGATCAGGGCGGAAGCATCCGCGTTCCCTCAGCTCTTTGTGGATGTAAGCCGATCTTCTTTCCAGCTGCAAGTGAAGAGCTCCGTTATTGACTATCTTTATAACAGGCGTTGGACTAAAGCCTACACACGGCCTCGTTCCGTGGACGGGAATTACTAGTGGGGACGCAATCGATGACCACGCGGGTCCCTTGACAGGATCTGTTCTTGACGCTGCCATGTTCCTTGACGCCATGGCGGGCTATGATGGTATCGACGATCGAGCTCTAGGCGCTGGCGCACATGGATCTCATGGGTTTGCCGACTCCTTGAGTTCAGAACCCAGTCTCGCTGGTATCAAGATTGGAATCCTTCAAGAGGGCTTCGACCAGCCCATCGTACAGTCAAGTGTACGAGATGTCGTCATGTCAGCAGTGGAAAAGTTCGAAATGCTCGGGGCTACTGTTCAAGAAGTGTCAGTCCCATCACATCTCGAAGGCCCTTCGATATGGACCATCCAACAACGCATCGCCGGCGCCATGAACATTATCGGCCAAGCACACGGACGAAGGGGACTTTACCTCACCGAGTTTGAACATGCTCGTCTCCCTTGGACCACCGAGAACTTTGCCAAGCTATTTCCCTCAACAAAGAATACCGTCATCAATGGTCTTTACCTCGCGGACAAATTTCCAGGCCTGTATGGCAAGACGATGAACTTGAGTCGCAAGATAAGCGACGATTACGAGAAAATCTTTCGAGACTTTGATGTGGTGGTTATGCCTACTACCCCATATGTGGCTCCCAAGCATGGAGATCCAAAGGGAACACCCCGGGAGTGCTTTGAGCCAAGTATTGGACTTACATCCAATACGGCTGTTTTCAATGTCACAGGCCATCCGGCCATGTCGATTCCTGTTGGATTCGCGCCGGCTACTGAAGACCCTTCAGTACAGCTTCCTGTTGGAATGCAGATCGTTGGCGGCCTGTGGCAAGAGAAGAAAATTCTCAAGGTGGGAAATGCTTGGGAGAGAGCATACAACTGGAGAGTACCAAGCTTAGTAGCTGAAAAGGTGGATGGAGGTGAGACTTTGAAGATGGACGCTTGGGTTAAAGTGAATGGAACGAGTGTGGCAAGTAAGAATGCTCTTGCTGTCGAATCATGAGCCAGGTTAGGGAAACGTATGGATAGACCGTTAATAGAATAAACACTGACTGATGTGTTAACGAACTAAACATGAGTACTCTTTGTTGTTGATCTTAATGGCATCGCTGGCCACGATTACTCTTTACGTCTCTATGTACGGGCTGCCTGCAACAACATCGCAACTTGTCCGTCACCCAAGAAGCACCACGGCCAAAACGGTGTCATAAGAACTTGATGTACAATTTTTATCCTAATATCTAGTTTATGGTATATCCCCCATCAACGACCAAAGCATGCCCTTGTATGAACGACGCCTGGCTGGAACACAAGAACATGACAGCATTTGCAACTTCATCTGGTCGCCCCATTCTGCGCATTGGCGCAATGTCTATGGCTGGTCGCAGCCTCTCGGTGACTTCCTTCGTACCTGTGGTCATGGGCGATTCAATTACTCCAGGACACACGCAGTTGATGCGAATATTGTCCTTGGAATAGTCAATCGCATCCGAGCGGGTCATGTGAATGATGGCCGCCTTGGAACCGCAATATGCAGCTAGATCAATTAGTACCAAGTCTCAGAGGCGAGTTTGAAGGAACCTACCGGCTTCAGGACGTGCCACAATGCCAAGCTGGCTAGCAATGTTGACAACAGCTCCCCTTTGTTCGGGGTGCTCTTGCAATGGTTTCTGTTGCAACATGACTCTCAAGGCTGCTCTAGAAGACAACCAGGTTCCCCGATAATTCACGTTTGTAATCTTATCAAAGTCTGCCATGTCCATATCTGTCGACCGTACGGCCGAACCGAGAATGCCGGCACAGTTGACGGCATAGTCTAGTCGCTCAAAACTTTTGACAGTCTGAGTAATGAGCGACTCGACATGTGACTTGTCCGAGATATCTCCAGGTTCAGCGAGAACTTGTGCATCTGGGTTTATGCTGAGAATGCGATCTCGAGTCTGGGCAAGAGTGTCTTTGTTGAGGTCTGTAATGGCAAAGCGTGTGCATCCTGACCGAGCAAAAGCTCTTGCTACGGCAGCTCCAATTCCTACATGAAACACCCACGGTAAGCGACTTTCTCAATGGACTTGAGATTTAGGAACCTACCAGTCCCGCCAGCGCCCGTAATGAACGCCACACCTGGCAACCTGAGAATCGTTGAAGACATCGTGAGATTCGACTGATAGAGACGATTCGGCGACGATCGGGTCAGTCCCCTCACCTCTCAAGTAATCGCTCTGACTTGTATACTACCAATCCAATGCATCTCATGACTCGTTATCTTTGGAGCAGTTAGTAATGGCCCCAAATCGCCCAACACGGCCCCAAGGTTTCGCCCCCCTTGTCGATAAGGCCTAGCGTACCCACTAACAAACCAACATTGAGAAAGCCTCCAACTGTCGCTCTCCAACTCTTCCTCTTTTTCCACCAAATGCCTCCAACATCCCCATCATGACGACCCACGGGGGCGATGCCATTCGACCTCGTCGTCGACGTCGGGGGGATCCTCACATCTGCCCCCATTGCACCAGGGTCTTCAAACGCTCTGAGCACTTGGGTCGTCACGTCCGAACTCGTCAGTCTCTATCCACTTCACACGTCATCGTTGTCTGACGCGAGACTCTGTAGATACCAAAGAGAAGCCATTCATATGCACTTGCGGGGCTGCATTTGCCCGTCGAGACCTGCTCACGAGGCATCAACGCATTTCGCTGCATACCGGTGAAGCCGAGAATCCCTTACCAAGTCCGACGCCGGATGTGGTCACGACAACCACTGACTCGTCGCTTGAGTTGGACAATGCTTCGTCATGGGTAGAGCAACAGCAGCTCCCGGCTGATCCACAAGCCTACCTGGACCCTGATGCCCAGCAGAACCTGATGGTTACGCAGGAGACTTTTGATCAATGTAGGTCACTGAAATCACAGACGCATTGGAGCAGTTTGAATGACTGCGGACAGGTCAAACTTTGGATTACAACTTTGATCAGTTCTGGGAATTCGCTGGGTTTCTCGACGGCATAGGTCTGCCAGCGGAATGGAGTCCTTACTTCCATGGCCCCGATGGACATGAAACGACGTCTGGTGAAGCGTCCAAAGGCAACCCACCCGCTCGTGGAGCCCGTCTCGGCACTCCCTTCAACTCTTGGTTACCTTCGGTGCCTGCAGGTGACAGAGCTCCGGATACACATTTCGATCAAGGTAAGTTCTAGCCTTAAGCCCCCTCGGCTGTTAGAGCGGATGCTAACTTGCGATTTGCCGGTGATAGATTCCCGAGCTCATGAAGCGGCCCCTTCCGTGCTCAAGGTCACTGATGAACAACGAGCTCGCTTGAGCCACTCATTAGACAACTTCCGCGATGTGTTGGATCCCGATTTCCGACTGCCTTCACGTCACGCTTTAGCTCGATATATTACCAGCTACATCGATGGATTCCATTCTCACATGGTCTTTATGCATGTGCAGACCTGGTCAGTCTTGGACAGCCCGCTTGAACTTGTCTTGTCTATTGCGACAATTGGGGCACAGTATTGTTTTGAGCATCGGATCGCAGAACGCCTATTCCATGCAGCTAAAGCCATAACCTTTGAGCGACTTCTACAGGAAGCTCATCAGTTCGGCCCAAAGACAGCCAGTCTCTTATGCATGCAAGGACGGATCCCGAGAAAGCGACCAGATGGCAATTCGGAGCACGAACGGTTTATTTGTGGCACATGGGAGCCCATCGATACCGTCCGCGCCCTAATTAACATTATGGGTTATGCTACCTGGGAAATGAAGCAATCCCTCATCCAAGAGGCATTCTCCCTCCAAGGCTTACTGATTCAGGTTCTTCGGGATCTTGGGTTAGAGGAGGAGGAGGAGAAGCAACATGTGAACAACGATTCGGATCAAGTTTCTCTACAAGCAAGATGGCTTGCATGGGTACATCAGGAATCTGTCCGAAGATCCAAGTTCATTGCCTTCACCTTCACTCATACTCACAGCATTGCATACAACGTATATCCACCCCTTCGAACCAACGAGATTCACCTGAGGCTACCGTGTCACACCAAAGAATGGTTGGCTCCCACAGCGACGGCTTGGCAGGCAGCTCACAGCGAGGTCAAGAAGCAGCAGCTTTCATTCCAGGAAACACTCTCGCTCCTACTTCGTAACAGCGAATGCGAACTCAATCCCACCCCTACGCCGATAGGAAACTATATATTACTCCACGGATTGTTACAGAGGATCTACGTTGTCCGTGATTTGTCATTGCCCATCATGGATCAGTCTGCGTCTCTTCCGCCCGACGAAGTGGACAAGCTGGAGTAAGTTTCCGCTCCCCAATCGCAAAAACCCCCCTTTTCTACACAAATACACATCACCTAGTAACTAACGCATGTCTCACCTTTGTCTGTAGTCGAGCCCTTCGCTCGTGGACCACCAGCTGGCAGCAGGCCCCTGAATCCAGCCTTGACCCAAACAACGAAAACGGGCCTATCCCATTCACTTCTAGCTCCCTGCTAGGTCTTGCTTATGTCCGCATCTATCTTAACATTGGTCCTCATCGTCTACTTGAAACCCGAGATCCCGAGCAAATAGCCCAGGCTCTGATGAAGTGCCCCGACGTGGAGAGGAGCGATGGTGTCATATCGGCTCTGTTGTATGCCGCACATGCACTGAGCATTCCCGTGAGACTCGGAGTTGATCGTGTAGCTCGGAGCCAAGCCTTTTTCTGGAGCGTTCGGCATTCTCTGTCAGCTCTAGAGTGCGCTGTTCTACTGAGCAAGTGGTTGGCGTCTCTGCAGCGTTCGGTGAATGCTGTCTCCCTAAATGGTACGTGTTGTTAGGTTTATTACAATTCCGTGAATCCATGGCTAACATATGTCTCCAGCAAGCGAAGATAGAATGCTTCACTGGGTGCGATGCATCGTCGAAGAGGCCTTTTCAGTTGTTGACTTTGAAGAGGAGGAGGTTGATGTACAGTTGGATCCACGGGGCTTGAGTCTGGCTGTTCTCAAGATTTGGGCGCACTTCTTCAAAAGTAACACCCAATGGCGATTTATAAATGTTATGGGGAAGAGCCTTCAGAGGTACCGAGAACTGTTACTTATGGAGTATAGGCGAGAACCTGGATGAGCAACAGAAGCTGCCCAGACCTTGGATCAGCACCTTCACCGTGGAGCATGTAATTAGAGTGACGATCAAGGAATATCCATCACTCAACAGGAGCATTCATGATTATGATGATTGAGCTGAGATATATGCGCTTTGTAGCTGCTCGTAGCTCACTGGCTAGCCCTCTTCATGTCCTCTTCCCACTCCCTTCTTACCTCGTCGGCAAATGCGTCCTCATCAAGGACACGCCATCCCACAATAGCCATCCCTTGACCCCATTCTACACCTCTAGTAAAAGACTTTTCCAGGGCTGCCGCGTCCGCGAAACCGCTCGTGTGGTTTCCTTGGCCATGGGCCGTGTCAATGCCAAAGGCGACGTGGATACCTGGGCAGACGTAGGTGACATTACCCATGTCGGTGGAACCACCAATAAAGTCTGACGGATCAAAGAGGGAGATAGTTTCGTCTTGTCTGTTGCCAGAATTGAGCCAAGGTGTGTCGCCAGTAGCGGCTGTATCCATGGCCTGAATGAAGGCTTTACACAGTGGAATCGAAGATCGAAGGTCGGCATACGTATTGATAGGCTCGTATGAGACAGTGCAGCCTGTTGCTAACGCAGCACCATCAAAACAGGCCTTTACACGTGCCCAAAGCCGCTCTGTCGCAGCGAGGGTATCGCTACGGACTGCGAAATGTCAGTAATATCTCACATCGGGACTCCACGAGGACGTATGTACCGTAGTATGAGACACTTGTTGTGCCAGGAATGACGCTCGGCCGATCTCCTGCTTCGTTAAAAACTCCATGAATCCTCTCATGCGGCCGGATCTGTTGACGAAGCATGGAAACGGCATTATAGGAGAGACACACCGCGTCGAGAGCGTTGACTCCATTCCAAGGCTCCATTGATGCATGTGCTGTCTTTCCCTGAAAACTTACTCGCCATTTCACATTGGCCAGCATTTTTGCTGCAGCGACTCCCGTCACGTTCCCACTAAGGAGGTACTGGGGCCCAGGGTGCGTCATCAGGCATGCCGCCGCATCATTGTATGCTCCAGCCTCGATGAGCGGGATCTTTCCGCCGCCTCCTTCTTCTGCAGGGGTTCCCAGAAGACGCACCCTTCCTGGCTTTCCAGAGGCTTTGAGGGCATGAACAGCACCTATGAAAGCAGTGAGAGCCGAGGAGGCGATGAGGTTATGCCCGCAAGCATGGCCTATTCCAGGGAGGGCATCGTACTCGGCGTTGAATACAACAAGGCGGCCACCAGAACCAAAGTCGGCAGAGAAGGAGGTTTCTACACCATACGCATGAGGTGTAACAGCGATCCCCAGGTTAGCAAATGGAGGAGAGGTGAGGAGTTCGGTGAAGGTTGAGTGAGCTCGATGCTCGTGATAGGCGAGCTCCGGGTTGGAGTGGATCTGTCCGTGTGAGCCGATGGTCAGTCAAGGGTATTGAAAGGGTGTCAACCTCGTAGTTGAGAGTCTTGATGGACTCGTAGTGAGAATGAATAGATGAAGATATCACGGATAGGATATCCTCGGGGGATTGAGAAGCCATGGTTCAGTCGATGCGATGTACGGTGTGAAAACAAGAGGAGTTGCGGTCTTGTGCACTTTGACGTGACATGACGTCGAACTGGGTTAATTGCATATTCATTGGCAGCACCTAACACTCAATTGGGGCTAAACTCTATTCTCTGAGCAGACCACATTCCTCGTGTTGTTAACCGACCATGATATGACGATAGGCCGCAATAAAGCCTGTCAAAGAGTACATTTTCGGCCCAGAATGTCAATGGAGCTTTTCCACAAGTCGTCAATAGCCACATTATATTTACACCGACTATTGCGCCACACAATAACGCCAAGGTTTATAAATGCCACGGTTGGAAGTTATGGAGAAGAAATCGCTCTGCCATTGTCCTGCTATGATGCAATATTGAGTACCGCCGATGAGAGTAATCGCTTCTCTCTGTTCTAGAATGTGTGTTGTGTTTGAAAGTCGACCTAGTTACTTAACCATTGTTGTAGTCCATATCGTCAAAGAATTCTGTCCGACTGTGTATATTGCCATCTTCGTCCGATAGCAAGAATCCTGCGACCCTGCCAACAATAGTCTGTCCGTGTATAACTCGACATGTCGGCATCGAATCCGCCCACAAGTGCCGTATCCTCATACGCTCAGTTGGGGGTTCTGAAGAGTGAGGGATTGTGTGCTGGCCGTCGTCGTCAATCTGGATCTTGTGCTCTATCTCGATCACACGTCGGACCAGCCCTGTCATCAGGTTCAAGTTCCATAGACTCTCGCGTGCACGAGCGAGAGTTGGCATGAGGCGCCAGAACCGCAGCCGAGTCTTGAGATCTCGACACTTGAGGGTGCAGAAACTCATGACGGGCATGAACCCCATGTCGAACGTGAACTTTGCCGGGCGGGCATCTCCACCCTTGGCTAGTAATGGTACGCTCGAAGCCAGACTCTCGAGGCGCTCAGCGATACTCTTGAATCTCTCTAAATGACGGTCGTATGGTCCCTCCTCCCTCTCCACAGCCATATCGGCCATGATTCGGCATACATCAAACCGAATAAGCAAGGACTGTTGCGCTATTACACTCGGCCGCTCAGCGATTGTGGTGTTACACGCTGAATCAGTCGACAAGAGACTGGTGAAAAGAGTGTCCCAAGTATCCAGAAGAGAGTTCACAGCCATTCCTTCGTCGTGTAAGCTGTCAGGGAATGGCTGATGTCTCAATTGTCCGACTCGGTAGTCATCGCCCAGGCGCATAATACGAACCGATCGGGTAAATAGTTCGTCCATCATAGATCGCGCGTCAGTAAATGACTGAAAGGTTTCCGGCACGGCACCAGATAGGGCATGGAGACTCGGGTAATGAGAGTCCTCCCTGCCAAAGAAGAAAGGAAACAGACTGAGTCGCCGAAAGATGGGCTCGAGGAATTGTCGTGTCCACACATATCCAGCGCCACACTGCGAGAGCATGGTGATGCCGTGTTTGCAGTGTTTGAGGGCCGCTTCGTCATTTGATTGCAAGAATTCGATGCAGATAAAGAGGATGCATACAAGAAGAACCAATGGTTGCTTCTCTGGAGCAGTCATCGTCTTCAGCTCGCGGATGGCGGCGTTGTAGTGGGTGAGTATTAACCGCTGATCCTGGGCCCCGGTGCCTTCAGGTGAGCCGGATGGGAGCTGCTCGTAAAGGGAGCTAATGGCGACAATCGAGTGGCGTACTGCAGGTTCAAAGTTGGCGAACTGCATGACTAGATGCGTCCAAAAGTATCGGTCTGCGGGCCCCGATAAGAACGGCCCGGCAACGTCGCAGAAGTATTGTAACGCTCTGCCTTCGTTTCGGGTCTCAATTCCCGGAAATGTACGAGTAGGGTTTGCCAAGAGCTGTTGGTTCTTTGGCCATAGCCGCTGCTTCTCTTGTTTCTGTGGTAAATAGCCATCACACTTGCGGCCTGTTGACACACATCGATTGCATTCGGGCTTGGCCTCATCGCACTTGACTTTGCGGGCTCTATTTATCATTTGTCAGATTCGGGGATGTCTGTCACACATTCTCACTCATAGGCGCACACCAAACTCACTTGCAGGTAATACATCCCGTTCTGACTTTCGGACTACCCTTTCTGGCCATGACGGTGCGAGACGTCGCAAATCTAACGTCTACAGACAGAGGATCCAAGTGGCCCGGTCACGAAGTGCGTACGTATGTCAGCTTCCATAAACGACCTCTTTACGCGAGATAGATAAGGCTGTAGGGCTGTAGGGCTGGTAAGGCTGGATACAATAAGCATCGGTCTCAGTGAGGATGGAAGTCACGACGCGATGACCAAACATCCATACTTATGACAATTCAATACCAAGGAGAGTTTGAAGACAAGCGCCGAGAGTGGGACGGGCAGGGATTAGTCCGAGCAGACCAATCACGCTCTCTCGGGGCCATGTCTGAGTCCGAGCTAATGGGGGCCATTGGGGGCCAAGGAATGGGGCTTGAAAGGGACTTTGATGATGATTTGCTGCTAATCTCGGCTGTTCGCCTTGACTTGGTTCAGGGTAACGGTGCAGATGTCAAAACAAGCAGACCAAAAGACCTTTTCTGCCTGTTCATAAGCGCTTTGTAACCGGTTTTGAGTTTCTTTCTTGCAGATTCTAGGGTAGGATCCATGCTGATGTGGCTCGCTTGTTATTCCTAATTCATTGTGGGAATACTCTTGGCCCCCAAATAAAGCAAGGTGAGAATTTAGCCCTATCCTTCCATGGTATTGTCATGCTTCATGACCCAAAATGAGCCGACAAGAATGTCACCTGTCATTCTAGAAGAAGGCTTGGCAGAGTTAAGGTTTAGAAAAAGGCTAAAAAAAAAGCCACAATCGACTGAACCCCTTTTCTCTCCAACAGGGTAGCGAAAAGTGAGGTGCAGCTAACGAAGGGGATCTATCCACATTTTAAGAGTACAAAGCAGACATTTGGCATGTCAGGAACCCGCCTCCCTTCAATCTCGAATAGTCTTGTGAGGGGCTAGCGTTAGTTGAAGATGTGTGTTCCAGAAGCCTCTTTGTCTCCCCAAAACGCCCAACAATCCTCAACCAGGCCCCGAGGGTTGATGAAAGCAGGGAAGTGTCCACCAAGAATTTCCGGGGTCTTCTTGCGGAAGAAAGTAATATTTCCTTGGCGTTGAGCCCACTCCAGAGGCTAGATAGAGATTCATGTTAGCTAGTTGGATTTAAAGACGACGAAAGGATGAAGCCACGCACCACATCGTATCCTGCGTCACCGTAATACTTGACGACACCGACTGGCTGTTTAACGTATGGGAACACGCCATCCAATATTCCTTCCTGTTGCGTGGAATATGATTAGCAATTAAAGCACGATGACACATAGGTTGGGGTCCATACACGGTCAGCTTCCTTGTAAAGCCTAAATCCACCATAGGGTCCTTGGATATAGTTCAACATAGACCATGTAATCAGATCTTCTGTTTCCCACTCATAGCCAGGGGTCATCATTCGCATCCCCATGTACTGCCAAGCCAGCCAAGCCACAGGGCTGTCAGTAAGGCTGATGGCGACCTGGAGTGGGACAGATTTCTCAATATCCCAGTATGCTGCAGTCCAAGAAAAGCCGGGGTCTGTCAGCATGCTGATAAGGGCCGTCTCCTCTGGGGTAGTCTGGTTATTGGCGAAACGTGCCAGATCTGTGGAGTTTGGCGATACGTTGAAAAGGTTGGAGAGGATCGAGACCAATGACTCGGGAAAGTCGGGCGACATGGTCCTCAGGATATGACTTCCAAAGTCTCCTCCCTGGCCGACATACTTGGTGTATCCAAGCTGAGCCATCAAGTCGTTGAATGCTTGACCCATCTCGCGGGAACCCAGTCCCGGGTGGCTGGGCGCAGGTGAAAAGCCGAACCCTGGCAAGTCTGGCGCCACCACATGAAATGCCGGAACAGTGTCATTTGGGGGATTGGTGAGCAAATCGATAATGCCAGCCACTTCATGAAAGGTACCTGGCCAGCCGTGGAGGAAAAGGAGGGGGATGGCATCGGCTCGGTCAGATTTGTGATGGACGAAATGAAGTGGGATGGGATGCGTGTAGTTCTCCCTAGCTTTGACCGTCGTTGTGAAATGCTGAAAATCCTCGTTGAGAGACTTTTCCACCTTTCTCCAATCATATTCTTCGGCCCAGTATCGAGACCAGTTGCCCACGACATGTGAAGGGACTCCGTCGATGTAGTCGGCTTGGTCCATATCGACTACTAGGCGCGTCTTCCCAGCCTTCGCCTTCGTTTCGTCGATGAATGTCTGGTCAACATGGATGGTGAATGGCTGAGGCTTGTTGCCGAATTTGGCGTCAAAGTTCAAGCCATGCGTGGTGGGGGCGTGGTTTGCAGCAACAAGGGCTGCGACCTGGCTAGCAAGAAGTGCCTGTAGTCCGAGTGCAATCATCTTGTCGATCCAATTGCTCTTGTCTAGAAATGATTGGTATTCTGGCTCTATAACACGACTGCAATACCATCATATTTATACTGGCATGACCTGCTAAGAATGGATTCAACTTTGTCATGCTGTTAACCGGAAGCCGATCGGACGAAACTCATCCGTTGATACTATATTTCGGGCGAGTTATACGCAAAACCTTCAATGTCGAGAAGAATTAGCCCGGAGATTTGGTCCGTACGTGTGGACCAACGACGTGCAAGGATGCAGATCCCAGACTTACCCACCGCTGTTCCATTACTCACTCCAAAGTCCGCGGACTCCGATGAACTCCGTCAGCAACAAAAACTACTTGCCGCTTATTAAAGAAGACATGAATCCCAATACTTACTCCGCAGGCTTTGGCAAATTCCTACGGACAATTCTTTCATTAATCAGCACCCTCAACAAATCGCTCACAGTATTCCTAAGCGAAACGCCAGGATCCTCACTGTTGTCATGGAGAACACCAGACAACGGAGGGGCCTTGGGCGCAGAAAGGTGAGCTTCCCCACTGGCCACGACTGATGGATTCATTGCGCTCACGGCAACGTCAGGCCTGCGACTTTTGTTGTCGTAGAAAGATGCGATGTGATGCAAAGAAACCCAAGTGCTCTGGGTGCTCTATGCACAATGTTGCCTGTGTATGGACACCAGGTCTGCCTGCAAGGAAGACTCAGCCCAACCCTAGCAGACAAGATGGGTAAGATCCCAGCTCAACACAGCTCATCTACGGGTGAACCAAACTTACTAACATCTCAAGGCCTGTAAATGACGACCGTTTTGTGAACATAGAAGACCGTCTACGAGCGATCGAAGCCCATCTATGGCGGACTGCTTCAGCCCCAGAGTCAGCTACCGGTGGACAACATGTGGCAGATTCATTCCATCAATACTCTCCCTCGCCGTCAATCATCGCCGCAGTCGACTCCGAGAATGACCACGACTTACAAGACTTTGACCGACACGAGGTTGAAGATTTCCCTCTTCCTCCTCGGCATGAAATCGAGCCACTCATCTTGGACTACTTCAAAGGTTTCAACCAGGCCTTGCCCTTGTTTAGCCAAGAAAGCTTCATGGAAATGCTCCAAGAATGGTACCAGCGCCCAAACCAACGAGACCAAGCATCATGGTCCGCAGTGAATGTGGTCATCGCTTTGTCTCTACGATATTCTGCGTCTGAAGACACTATCTCTAGAGGCAATAGGGATAGTATGGCTTCCACCTGCCTCAGTAACGCCCAGTCCACCATCGAAAGTCTCGTGTATCGTGATCAAGATCTGAAAGGATTGCAGGTTCTCTTGGGGTTGGTCTTCCTATTCCAGGGCACTGGTCACCCTCATCCTACCTGCGTTTTGACTGCTACCGCTGTGAAGCTAGTCCATCGACTCAGGCTTCATCGAATGAGCGACATGAATTCTGGAGATTCTGTAGAGCGGGATCGCCTATTCTGGATCGCCTACATAGTCGATCGGGATATCTCGGCCCATACTACTGAGCCATATTTGTTGCAAGATAATGACATTGATGTTGATGTCGACGGATGTACAGACTCTAGCGATACGGCTGGATATCTATTCGCAGGCAACGAGGGACTTCGCATCAACTTTCTCCAGCTTCGCATCCAATTAGCTCACACGCAAGGCAAGGTGTACGAACTCGTTCACTCTGTTCAGGCCTCGAGATTCTTTGCAGGTCGAAGACGGGGGGCCACTGACCGTCTGCATCGAATGCTTGAAGAGTGGTACAGTAAGATCCCTGACCACTTCACAGTTGGAAAAGCTGCTCTGCTGGAGCGTGTCCCACGGAGGCATTGCATCTCACTTCATATTGCCTACTATCAGTGTCTTTTCTCGGCTCACCGGGTTCATGCCCCCAACATGATTTGGGTTCAGCGCCTGATAGACTTTAGTGATGGTCTTGAACGAGACGACGTAGATGACTCAGAGGCAGGCCCTTCGTTACTACCACCATATTGGCCAACCCTGGTGGAAGCCGCAAGGTCATTTCTGGCACTGTTGGATCTCATTGAGGTCCATGATTCTGCGTTACGATGGTAAGTCCGGTACCTCAAATGCCACAGTCCATGGTCAGGGACTAATGTGAGAAAGGAGCGCAATTTGCACTTGCCAAGCCGCAATCATCATCCTAGCAGCAAACAATTTGGCTATCTCCAAGCACGACCTCCATGACCAGATCGAGGCCGATGCTGAGAGGATAGAGAACACCCTCAAGACGGCAGAGCAGAGGCTCGGCGATTTTGGTGATGAATCGCTCAGAACGATGTTTTCAGCATGCTCCGATCTGAGCAGCAGAGCTGCATTGGCGGTCAATAGGTTTCGTGAAACTTCAGCGTCTAGATCATTCTGGGAAGAGGAGGAAGTGGACTTATGATTTGTGGTACTTGCTAAGCCCGGTGTGTGTCCATGATTTCTCGTTAATGGCCGCCTATCGCCTATACGTTAATGAACGAGCTTGTGCGTGACCCAATTACCGACTATGTCTTGCCCGCGATACATGATGGACATCATCTCAATCAGGCTTTCGCATCTTATTTCCTTTTCATACGCGTGGCTTCTGTCCGACGTTTGTTGTGTTCTTTTATAGACTTCAATAAGTTCTCAAGACTTGCATATGCGACAAACCGGATACCTTGTAGAAGTTCTCCATGGAATTACTGTAAAGACGAAGAAAAAAACCACTACCTCGTCAAAGGGCATTGGGTGTCATTGAGAGAGACTGTCATAAAATCCCACAATAAAAGGCAATACTGGTGCCTTATAAGAAACAAAACAGATATACTGGTACCTTGCACATAACTCTGGGGGCCATTCCAGTATACGGCCCTTCATCCTCGTCCCTCATCAATCCAAAGTTCCTTGTTGTTTACAAAAGTCAATGATCTCAGTGATACTTCTTTCCGGACTGATCCAATCCCGCCCCGCCCATTTCTGAAGCAGCCCAAGCGCAATATCTTGTTCAATCTTATAGGTCAAAGTAGGGTTACCGGGCACGAAGTCTTCCGGGAACTCGACAGTAGGATATGCAGTACGCATAATGGCCAAGCAATCGTTCCAGTTCAAGGATCCAGCCAGGACCTGGATGCGTGAACCTTTGACATCTGGGTCGATTGTTGCCGCGACGTAAATGGTAGCCACGTCAAAGACGTGTGTGTAGTATACTGTAGATGCTGTCGTGATCAGCTTAGTAACTCTAACAGCGAGGCGTCGGACCAACTTACCAGCTGCGGTGTCTAGCATTGCATCAGTTTTCCCGAGATACAACTGCTGTAGGAGCTGCATTGGCAAAGGCAAAAGATGCCTTTCATGCAACGGATCACCCATGATCCAGCAAGGACTGACTGAGTTGACTACCCATGGCAGCTCATTCTCTTCCACATACTTCCATACTGCCCTCTCAGCTTCAACCTTGGAAGCTAAAAACACAGGAAGCATACGACTCCACTCGTACGGAGGTGGCGCCCTCGCTGCCTCTACCATACCTTCATTCCACGTCTCCAAGTTGGTGATTGTCGACGAATCGCCAGGTACCGGCATGACTGCTGCCCAAAATGTTGATGAGAAGACGAACCGCTTGACAGAAGGGGCCTTGGCGGCAGCACGGCATACCGTCAAGGCAGCCTCAACCGTTGCGGGGATGGCCGTATCGGGATCTGGCGAAATATCACTGACGATTGCAAGATGGATCACGGCCGCAACACCCTTCACGGCTTCGTCGAAATCGTTGGGCTTTGATGTGTCGGCGAGAACCAGCTCTACCCGCCCTTGATCAACGAACGGCTTTACAGAGGGATGGTCGAGGAGCCATTGGCTATATTCAAGGTTCCGAACTGTACCGCGCACGTTGAAGCCCTGTTTGAGGAGCTCCATTACCACATGACTACCGGAGTAGCCATTGGCCCCAGTAACAAGGACCCATGAACCTTGTGGAATGGCAGTTGGTGATTCGCTCATATTGAATGACTGCGGGCGTGAGGATGAGGAGGAAATAATAGGTATTAAGATGACGAGAGGGGATAGAAGAGCTGGTGAGCACGACGCGGGTAATCCTCCCATTGGATCCAATATGATTGGCGGGGTAGGTTCCACTATAGGGGCTTTAGTCGGTGATAATTGGTTCTTATAACCGCCCCTTTTTGTGGCTTTCTTGTCGCCAAGGGCGGTCTCTCGAATATTGCTTACGGTCTGCCTGTCAGACGAGAAGTGCTCAAGTTGGTTTAGCTTAAAGGCGAGCTCTATGAAAGACTGCGGGGTGAGCACGCGCCGGGTTGCGTCAAACCCTCCTCGGGTGGCTGACTAATGATAGGCCGTCCCTCTGTTCACAGAATACACTCGTCTTCAACGTAGGTACGCGAAGGGAATGTCAATTATACGTTGCCGGTATGGTAGGCTCTAGGGGTCGCATTGCACTGTAGGCTTTCAACAAATTCAACAATGTGTATCACTCACATTCAAATTTCCTTACCTATAACTTCACATGTGACCAGTCCACGAGGTGAGGACTCGTCAGCAATTGTCAGCAAGACAATGACAGACAAGACAGGCATTACTTAGGATGCTTGGTTTTTCCGTCAGGGTCCTTCCCCAGTGCATTCATGATCCCGCCCAGAACCTCGTCCTTACTGTTAAAGTTGTTTTCGTCAAGGGCAGTCCGGATCTTCTTCAAAACATGCGAGCCTGTTGGGTCCTTCATGAGACTCTTCTCTTGTTCCTCTGTGAGCTTGTCGAGAAATTCCTGTAGCATCCCAGCCACAGGATCCATATTGGTAGGCTGTGTCACAAGCTGGGAGCCATCGGCCACCACTTTGGACCCCTTTCTGGCCTTGTTTCCGAGAAGCGCAACCCAAAATGTATGAAGCAGCTTCCACGTTCGCACTGCGACTATCGTCGAGAGTAACGAGGCGCCAGTCGAGATCAACTGGATGTGTCCGAGTGTCTGTGACTCGCTGAGGCCGAGGAGTTCGAGATACTTCTCCTCAATCTTGACAAGTGTGCCGTATGTTCGAGGATGCAAATCGGCCATGCTGCCGTACAACTTCTTAGCTTGTCGGAAGAATTGTAGAGCCTCAGAATACGGCTCCTGAGAGGTCCAGAAAGACAAGTTGCCGGTGACGGATCGCATCTGCTCGAAACGGCTGGGAAACACGCCAGGGAGGACCGGATCTCGCAAGGGTAGCTCAAACAAGCGAACCGCAACAGGATCATGGTTCGGCATGATCTCCACCTTTGTTGTCTTTGCCTCGGACTTGTCTGCCAGCTCCACTTGTGGTGGTAGCTCTGTAGTAAAATGAAGCAACGCCGGGCCAGTGATCCGCCACGCACTGCAAAGAAAGTTCCTTGGACAAGTAATATAGTGAAAGTTGGCTCGTCCGTAAAACTCATACTTGTCTCGATACTGAAGAAGCTGGTTGAAGGCCTTGTCCCACTCATCAATATCTCCCTCCATAGGCTTGGACTGAGCTGAAGCGTAGATCCAGTGGTGCCAGGTTGGTGTGAATGAATGACGACGTCGTCTGCGATAAAGATCGCTAAGACTACCCAATTGTTCCAACCGATTAGTGTCCCAATTGGTAGGTCTCTTGAGCCCTAATTTCTCAACCCAGTCGGTTGGGTTCCGTAATTGCGGTATGTAATACGGTCGAATAATGGCATCGAGAAAACTAGTCCGGCCAGGAACTGAAAGCCAACTGTACGCTTTGGCTGATACGGTATCTTGTAGGAGAAACTTGGCTGTGTCACGAGAGTTCTGTAGGAACCACTGACCAAGGAAGACACCTTCGACAAGTCCAAGAATGATGGTACAAGCCGAGCATATGAGGGCAAGGAGCATGCATAGCACGACCTTCCTCTTGAGCCATCGCCAAGAGTAGCTGGTGTAGCCGAACATAGATGGTAGAATATTGCTAATAGCAACGAGGGGATGAAAGGTGATGTGAAGAGGAAGAGGCAATGCAGAGGTGAGACTTTGCCCATTTATGAGCTGTATTAATTGTGTTGCAGAGAGTCTTGGCTCTCCTCTAAGCGAAGGACCAATTTAAAATTACCTGATTATTGCCCCGTTTCGCGAGCTCTGGCTGGTCAGAGAACGACGGGAGCATCTGCTGCCTGGAACAAGGATTAAGCGAGTGACACGCTAATTACCCACTTGCCTACAGGGTTGATACACTTCGCAGTAACTCGATGTGCGTCATAGTGATTTTTGAGCTCATGATTTGGTCTGGTCAAGAACTTTTCGTTAGCAGGGGAACTTCCAAAACCCACTCAAAGCAGGGGCCGCAGAATTTTCTCCAGAACCCAATCTCCTTCCGATTCCTGCTCTTTGTAGTAAATTTGACGTACTTTATAGCTAGCGAGCTGAGTGCTTGCATACTAACGCCTATCCTTAGAGAGAAGCGACCGAATTCCACTTGCACCACTTTGAGTGATAAGATAGCAAAGATCACCAGTAGCTGACTTGCCAGGCATGGCCAACTGGCTGAGTACAGCTAGGAATGGATGGGTTCTGGTACTGTGTGTAATTGGGACACTTAGATCAGACCTACTTTGCTAGTCTCATAAGGGCTTATTGGCTAGACAGTTTTCCCGGGTTCGCAATCACAGGAACCGTGTATATTACGGCTTAATCATGTAATATAATCAGCCTTGTTAAAGCTCACGTCATAGCCGACACATCCCAATGCGTCTCCGGTTTTTAAATCTTGTTTAAAGAGATTAAAAGTGGTGTCTAAGACAGGTCCAAGAGAAAGAGCTTGTCTTTCGGTAATCTTGATAATGGAGTTGCCTTTGCGGACAATAATAATAGTAAATATAGTTGATCGTTTTATTTTAAAGAATTCCTTTCTAGCTTAGCTCGCTATCTTTGTGCTCTTCAACTTTATGAATTTTCTCATGCCTGCGCAAATCATTCAGCCGAGCAAAGGCCTTACCGCAGACACATTTATATGGTCGATCTCCATAATGGCTTCTCTCATGTCCGCTGAGATTGATCTTTCTCGTAAAGGACTTTCCACAAATTGTACAACTGAACCTTGGATGTGCATGGGCATTCCGTGCGCTGGTTTTAGGTCAGCAACGTGCTCCGTATAGTGGCTATCTCAGGTATTCGTAATAGCTAACGCGGAACAGTCTAGACTTGACTTACTTGAGTTTCCCAGGCACCTCACCAGACCTTCCAGTACTTTCCCCAGTAGCACCTTCCTCCTGTGCTTGGGAAGTAGTCCCAGGAAGATCCGCGCCCGCTGATCTGACACTTAACTTAGATGCTCCATCATTCTGCTCGTCACTTTCGACGTCATGCTCGACAGCGTCTTCATTGGCCGAAGTGCCATTTGTACTGGTAGAGGTTACGGCCGAGTCTTCCGCGGGCTCTCCTACTGCCGCGTCTTGCTCTGCGCTGTTGCTTTCCGTGATTGGTACCAGTTTGGTTTGCCCCTCCAACCATTTATGACCCAAGCCAGGAACGTCATCAGCGCTTTCGTAGTCTGACTTGGTCTCTGATACCTCATCATCTATTTTTGGGCCCTTGGCTGCTGATCTGGCATTCAACTCTGATGCTCCATCATTCTGCTCGTCACTGTCAGTATTTTCCTCCGATACCCCGTCCTCGATGTTTGGAAGAGCGAACAGAGCGAGCTGCTCCAGATGCCGCCCGACGTGCTTGATATAGGAATTCAAACCGGAGACGACGCGCCCGCAAAGTGGACACTCCTCGGAAACATCATCTGAGGCGGGTACCTCACCACGTGCTACCAAGGCGCTGAGATGCTCATCACTTGCGTTCGGTAAGTGTTGATGACGTATGTGATCCCCGAGCTTTACTGCAGACGGCAATCTGCCCTGGCACTCGAAGAGGCAATACCATGTCCGCCAGTGACACTGTGATACGTGACGTTGCCATTGATGGCGTCGATCAAAGTCGGTATTTGACTCGGCACACTGTGAGAAGATGCAAGTGTACGGCCGTAGATCTCCAAAGACATGACGCCTATGAGAAAGGTTAGATATGAATAGACGTCTTGTGGACGAAGCCAACTTACTTCCATGCTCCTCGGGTACTAGTAGATATCATTCTGTAACAAAATGGACACTCAAAGACACCTTTCTCTGCCCCGGGCGGTGGCGGAGGAACCTTGAGTGGAGGAACTGGCCTCATCTGTTCATCCTCTTGCATCAGAAATCCAACAGAGGTAGCATACGACGTCTCCGAGATGGCCGTATCGGATCGATTGTCCTCATCAATCACTGCGGCTCCCTTGAAGTGCCCCGGAATTGATGATGCCACAGTTTCCGGGATAATCTCTGTCCGGCTCGTGTCCTTCTGGGCCTCCTGGTCCAGGCCTGCCGCCAACTTCGCATGGTGTGCCTCGCGATACTTGAAGAACTGTCGTCGGCGGGTGATGAGCTTCCCCAGAACATCGCATAAGCCTTGGTTGGCTTTGGGGAACTTGTCTCTGACGTGACGAATGTCGTGTGCCTCGTAGAAAGATACGTCCTCGGATGGGCCAGCGCCGAGTTTTCGGAACCTCTCATGTGGCGCTGGATTAGCGATAGCAACAGAAAGTCGTAAAAGACAATCAATGGCCTCGCAAATATCTGTAACTAGTGACGATAATCTTGTTTCTGGCGAGACATCCTCATCGTCCTCGAGATCTGAGTCAGTGAAATCGTCCTCGCTGCCTTGACTAAGGCTTTCTTGCGGAAATATTGGCTCATCCTGCTTATTCTCGATATTTTCAGGAGATTTCTCATGCGTAACGAAAGCCATAGTATCTTCCAGAGACTCGGATATGTCAAGGAGAAGGTACACAACCTGTTCCTGTAGATGAGGCGCCTCTCTCAGCCGGTGATCTAGTGAAGCCTGGCCGCTCTGATGAGCGGCTAGGTTGCCGGCCCACATGTTGAAGCGGGTGATCTCATTCTCGAAATTTGGCAGTAGCTTGCACAGGCCGGAAGACTCCCACTGATCATCGGGGGATTCGGTGTCCTGCTTGAACGACGTGGCAACGTTCCGAAATGATTTGAAGACATTCTGGACATTATGCGCAATCACCCCTCGCTCTTGGATGCGATCCATGGCGAAGAATGAGCACAATAAAGGCCAAATAGCTGGAAGAGAGTTCTGGGGATGGCCAGCTGTTGATGTTGAGTTTTGTCGTGATTTTTCTCTGAAATATGGGCGTGTAGCTATTCCAAACCGCTCAACGAGGTTAGGGAAAACCAGTTCAAATCTTATGAGGCTCCCATTCTTTGTCGTTTTCAGTCGCGTGCGGGGTAAGTTGAAAACAGGCTTGTCATTGGGCTGGGCATCTGCAGGTCGAAATGTGATCTTTCAGCCTCAATTGTAATCGCTCACACAAGCTCGGCTCACTCAATCGATGACCCTCGAGATCTAACTGAACGGTGCATGATTCCCTTCGCCAGAAATGTCTGGCTTCGAAGTCGCAGGCATTGTCCTAGGGACACTTCCTCTCGTGGTTAAAGCCTTGGAGACTTATAGCAACTTCCTGCGAGACTGGGGCAAGGCTCCAGCCGAGCTGAGGAGTCTCAACCGGCAGTTGTCCACTGAGCAGACAAGACTGCGCAACGTCTGCGAACAACTTATTAGCGATGTAGTATCGCACCGAGATGTTGAGCCGATGCTGCAAAATGCATTTGGGCCTCTGTGGCAGGAGAAGGAGACCAACGACAGGATTCGGCGGAGGCTATGGGATTCGTACGACCCGTTCCAGGATACTATCAAGGAAATCGAAGAAGCTCTACACAGTGTGATGCAGCGACTGAGAATCGATGTATCGCAGGATGGAAAAGTCAGTATATGCGTTCCTTCCAACCAGCTACTAACCGACATGATCCAGGTTCAATGGATTGAAAGAAAGATGGTCACCCGCGACTTCAAGAAGCTACTCTACCGTCTCAACCGAAAGGACTACCAAGAAGCTCTCGAGGTCATCTCCAAGGGTGTCACAAGCCTTGAGGGATTGGCACAACAGAGCATCGAACTTGAGCCCAGACGCCGAAAGCAGTCCCGATGCAAGGTTCTCAACGTCTTGAGAGATCTATCCACAAGCATCTACCGGGCCCTGTGCTCCAGTATTCTTTGTACTGACTCGCATGACGTCAGCCTTGAGTTGGCGACAAGATTCATCGAGATTGGCCATGAGTGCGATGATGAGAAGATCGTTCAAGATGCTCAGTTCAAAGTCGCCATCTCCTTTGAAGTGACCAAAGGCCCAATAAGGAAGAGGCTCTGGGATGAAGTCAACATCAAAACTGCTACAATCTCAATGGCCGGGCCATCTGCGCCATGCGCTGTTGCCACGAAGACGAAGAACTCGAAGCGAGTCTCATTCGGCATTGATCGGGCACTTTCTCGTCTACGTCTCACGGAGCCTGCCGCAGATGTGACGCCTAACCTGAAGACGGCTATGGCTTTGTTCAATCGACCCGTCACCGACATTGCATTCATCAAAAACCCCGAGGAGAGCAATGATACGCCAACAATAACCCCTCTCAATCTGTGTCTCGCTCTCCAAAACGCTCAAAAAGAGAGACCCCAATGCTATGGCCACCTGATCGATCAAGAATGTAGCCACCGTCACTTCCAAGTGTGTCCGCTGGGGACCGCAATCAACAGCGATGGCTGGTCAATAGTGACTCTTGACGAAGTTCTTGAGGGCAAAAAAGGACTCCGGCCATTGATATCGTTGGCGGAAAAGGTCAGGCTCGCACTTGCCATCGCCTCCAGTGTACTCCAGCTAAGCAAGACTCCTTGGCTTCCCGAGGCATTGACTCGGAAGCATGTGCATTTTTTCAGACGCGGCGATTCGCTCTCATACGAGCATCCGTTTCTACAGAGAAGACTCCCCGAATGTTCAACAAAGTGCCCCGGGAATGACAGTGAGAGCGAGGGCTGCTCCTTTTCAAACAATCCTACGCTCTTCGCACTCGGCATGCTGCTGCTGGAGATTATCCTAGGTTCTTCACTTGACCAGCTATGGCAGGCAGACGAGGAAGGCCCATATGGTGAAAACGACAGTCTCATTCGCGAATTGATCATTGCAAATCGGATGCTGGAGCAGAGAGTTGCCTTGATCAACCCAGCGTACAAAGCAGTGGTAGAAAGATGTATAGGATGTAACGAATCTAAAGGGCTGGACGAGGAGGACTTCCGACAGACTGTTTACAATGGCGTTGTCATGGAATTAGAAGCAATATCCGAGTATACAAAGCTTGGGATGTAAAAGATCGCTCTTTGGTAAAGATAGGGTAGTTATGTTGAGTTCATTAACAACAAGTCAAGATGGGAGCTGATGGGTTCCCTGTCTTGCTGATAATGAGAACCTCAATGCTCACTACTACTACTAAAACTGCCATTGGAGCGAACCCAGAAGGCGTGTTACCACTGGCAGTAAGTTTCTTACTTGATAGCAGACATGCGCCCTTTGCGCTGTATTGATCGCTCAACTGGAGCAAGCACTTGGTGAGCCTCAAAGAGACGGCCGTAGCGCGGTCAGATGTGTGACAGCGATAAATTCGATTCCTCCAACGAGAATCTAGTCCCTAAATCGACCCTCTGTCTCCTGGCTAAGTTATTCCTCAAGGGTCAGGCTTCAACTATTTCAAAACATACAAATGATCTTCTAGCCAAGTTAACCTATCAAGGGCTGGGGTACAACTATAATAAAGAACACATGGTCAACAAATCATAGTATCATAACCCAATGCTAATAGCTTTTTTACATATTATGTTTTGATCCACCATCTTCCAAAACAAAGCAGCATCCTTAAGCACAAAATAGAAATCAGTGATCCATCCATCCTTCATTCCTCTCCTTGTCTCAGCTAGCGGCTCACCCCTTGCGCTAGCTCTGCTGTTTTGTCGGCCCACGCCTGTATCTCCTTATTGACGGCCTTGTTTGAGCAAATCCACGAAATCACGGCCCTTCCATCGCGTTTCGAAAATACGAGGATGTAGTCGGTTTTACTGCGCGGATTGAGCGCAACAGCCTTATGGAAAGTAAGATGTTGTGCCCACGGCACCACCGTCTGGGGAAACTTACAAGTACGTTCAGCGGCTTCTCGGCTTCTAAGAATTGCTGGAGCTGTGGATAGTAGTTCTTTAGATCACACCTGTACCTCAGCTTCCTGCTGGACCCGTACGAGATGAGATAACTGGACCCGTACCCCAGTGCGACGGCCTGGATATCCCGGTCGGCCTTCTTCTTGGACTTCTTGACCACCTCCTTGAGCACGGTGACGGTCGCATCGTACGCGTAGCGACTCCAAGAGCCGTCTGTCCACCGAGCATAATATTGCTCTTCGGCACCGAGGGTACAAACTGTGAGGTGTTCGTCACCGTTGCCCCTGAACTTGCCGTCCAAGTGGGGATAGCACCGCTCAAAAAACTTGCTTCGTCCTGTCATGCCAGTTCAGCTCAGTTACCATGGGTTGCTTGCTTTGAGCTTACCCCATGAATCTTCTGAGTAGCGCGCAACCCACGAGGTTTTGTCGTCTAATCGTTCCCCAACTATCGTGGTGCTTGCCTTGGTTCCTGGAGGCGCGCGTCGATCAGGAACGGCAACGTTGCTTGCCAAGGCCTGTCAGTACTTGCTTGGCTCTGTCCTCAATGTGACTTACCTTTTGGAGCTTTTGCCACTTGTCAAGCTAAACTCGCTTCCAAACAACGAAACTGAAAACGGCGGGAACCCTTTCAGTTCCTTGGCTTTTCCATGCACGGCTCGGCCACCGGCTGCTCTCTTGCGAAGATTGCCGTGGGCAGCTTGTTTCTCCTGCTGCTCCCGCAGTGCCTTTTCCATGCGGGCGACCCTCTCGTCACGCCGGGAAATGAGGCTCTCCATAGTTACACGGAGGGCAGACGTCTTGTTCTCCGCCTGCTGGATCATGCGCGTGTACCTGTCACGCTCCTCGCGCATGATCTTTTCCACCTCCTTATCGTTTTTCTCCATGGCCGCCTCCATATCTGCCTGCACTAGCCGGAGCTGCTCGGCCCATCGCTCCCTTTCCTTCAGCAGCTCGCTCTGCAGCTCCTGGCCGGCCGACGTCTGATCTAGCGTGCGGCCTTCGTCGACAAGCTGTCTCTGCAGATCTGTGACGAACTTCTTGTCGTGATTGGCCAGCTGGCCGATGATCTTCTTTGCCGAATCTTGCGTATTGTAATGCCGGTGAACCTTGCTTCCTTTCTCAACCATCCAGCCCCAGAACTCCTGCGTGTCCATCAACTCGGCCTCTCTTCGGAGGCCTCTCTTCTCCGAGACCTTGTCCCACATGGTGGTGGCAAGGATCACCTTCTGGAGGGCATCTTCTCCGCACAGCTCTCTGAACAAGACTAAATTCCTCTTGGCTGAACCCTGCATCCGGACATCGGTAATGCGGTGTAGGTATATGATGCCATGGAGCAAAATTTTATTTTGGTACGAGTCTGCAAGCCACGCAGCTATTTCTCTGAGGACCTCATTATCACTCTTATCCGTGTCGTCAAACCCGGGAGTATCGATGAGATAGACGGTACGGTCTTCAAGGAGGTTGCATGGATAGACATCAACGGTTGTCGTGCCTGGTTATTGTCAGATCCTCGCCTGCTGCTTCTCTTCCCCTAGTTCATGGCTTCTAGTGACTCACACGCTTCGAGGCGATGGCCAATCTTGACGCGTTTCCCAGAGCACATCGAAATGAAGGAGCTCTTGCCCGACCCTGTGACGCCCATTACAGCGATGAAGACATCACTCGGCCTATCTCCAAAGTTAGAAAAACCTTCGGTGCAGAGGAGTTCAGTGTCGCTGACTCACTTGGGAGTCCGGCCATTGCGGAAGCCTTTTGACTTTGATAGAGGTGAACTTGAAGGTTCCTCCGAGTCGGAATCCGAAAAACTGGCGTCAGATTCGGATCCTCCTGAATCGTCATCCGACTCTTCCATTTCGACCCTTGGGGTCTCGTAGGTAGTAGCTGTGGCAGATATCCGTAGAGGGCCGGCAGACTCGGGAGCTGGCAATCTTTTGTATTCCAGTGCGTTGAAGGTAGAATAGCTAACACCTGGTCATGGTTCAGCGAGAGTCTCCTAGAATTAGAACGATGTAGCTCACTCGGTATCATCTTGGTGCTGGCCAGGACTGGACATGATTGAGCAGATACTGAGATAATTCGTCGATCTGATATTTACTTGATTGTGAACTAAAGGCTCGGTTGAATTTGACTGATTTGAAAGTGCAATTCGCACTCGACACGTCACAAGGTCAGCCGCAGGCCGCGAGGCATAATGAGTCGACATATGCTATCATACCACGCATCCGAGCATCTGCAGCCAAACGGTGCTCGATTGGATCAAATTTCTGCAAGTTGTTTAGTCAACCCGGGCAGGGAGACAAGGATGCAGCGAATTGTTATCAAAGGTATTTGTACATTAAAAGGCCATCAATAATGCTGACTAGACCATTCCATTCGAGGGAGATTTGAGCAATAACTACACCCCTTGCAAGAAGATACCAACTTCTCTTGCTAAGATCTCTAAGATGCAACGGTTTCTCGTTGGGCTTCAAGCACTGATGAAGGCCTTCATGATCGGGCATCTACTGTACTACCTGCAGGTGCATCCATCTGACCACCCTCCAGTTGATATCTACCCAATGAACTGCAAGATGCCACAAACTTCTCCACAGATTTCCCTGCTCCTAGGCTTGAAAAACCCCGCCCTGTTCGCCTGGATGAACGCCTTGAAGGCTGTGCTTATGGCCAGGCGGATTGATGGCGAACAGCCCCTCATTAGGAAGAAAAGAACTCACTGGAACAGTTCTTGCTTGGCCTTCTTTTCAGTATTACAAGTTTCGTCATCTTCAAAACTTACACGTTCGTTCTCATGCAGTTTTTCGCGTTGTCGTCCCCCCCGGTCGTACTTCCAATTGAACCCGCCTTTCTCGTTTCTTTCATCCATTCATTACGCCGCATCACAAACAGACCCTTGCCCTCACAGAAACCATCGCTACGGATAGAGACGTCACGGGGATCCGGTCTCATTTTTCATCGACATTCGCCTTCGCCGCGTGCGAGCTTCTAGTCAGCTATGGATGATACAGAAGTAGATGCAGGAACTCTGGCCGACGAATTCCAACGTTTCTCGGCTTTCCTAGGTCTCACAAAACCTGACCCGAGGGATGTCTTCATACTTGTTCTGGGGAGGACAGGCTCCGGCAAAAGCACCTTCATCTCCCGATGCACAGGCAAAGCTGCCACTGTCGGCCACGGATTATACTCATGCAAGATTATCCTGGGAATTGATATTGACTAAAGTTTTCTAACAGTTGTCCAGGCACCAGCTCAATAGATGTCTTTCAATTCATGCAGAATGAACGACGGGTCTACCTGGTCGATACCCCCGGTTTCAATGACACCAATCGCCCGGACATCGACACCCTTCGTATCTTGGCCACTTACCTTAGTGCCTCATATCTAAATGGTGTCCGCATACACGGCATCGTTTTATTACATCCTATTTCAGATAACCGAATGACAGGGTCAGCGTTGCGAAACATTAAGATGATCAAGGCCGTGTGTGGATTTTCATCCTACGAGAACCTCGCCATCGCGACCACTATGTGGCCCGAGGAAACTTCATTTGCGGAAGCGACGAGTCTTGAGGATCGGGAAAATGACATGGTGGCCAACGATAGGTACTTTGGTGACTTGGTCGCCGAGGGCGCAACTATGCTTCGCCATGGTCAAACAGATTGCAGGAACCCGTCTAAGAGGCTAGCCTCTGCCCAGGACGTCACCAACCATCTCGTGGCCCGGCTGGAGAGACGCGCGCCTGAGGCTCTCAGGCTGCAACGGGAGATGGTCGATGAGAAGAAATCGCTGGGCGAGACAGCCGCGGGCAACGCGGTCGCCGAGGATCTCGAAAAGGCACGAACAGCGTGTAAAAAGGAACTGATAGAACTCGAGGCGAGCATCAAGAGCCGACTAGCTGGGGTCAACGCGGTATATGCTTCCCAGCTACAAGAGCAGAAATCGGACATTGAAAGGAGATTCAAGGTGGTGGACCACAGCAGGCGAGCGCTCAAGAAGTCAATGCGAGACTTACACAAGCAGGAGGAGAGGGCTGTGAGAGAGCGGATTGAAAATGCGGATAGGAGTCTCCGCTCCCAGATTACTGAGAAGGAGAAGAAGATAAAGAACACGGAGAAGCCTCTATCCCAGCGGAGAGAGGAGACCTGTAAGGACGAAGCTCAAGGGCCCCAAGAGACCCGCCGACAAGGGCAAAGACAGGAAAAGCAGAACCAAGCAGGACGGCAACACCAATACCAAATAGGGGCACGAGATCAACAACAATTC
This sequence comes from Fusarium sp. MBC 438, assembly GCA_030779245.1. NCBI lineage: Eukaryota > Fungi > Ascomycota > Sordariomycetes > Hypocreales > Nectriaceae > Fusarium > Fusarium sp. MBC 438. The sequence goes on from JAPFTB010000010.1 coordinate 135,299, forward strand.
AACTCGCACCGGCCGTTACGAAGCAAGAATGGAGAAGACGAAGACAGGGATAGACTGATTAGCGATATGAAGGAGATCGAAGAATTGAAAAGGGAGCTTCTCAAGAGCCAGGGCGCGTACGAGAAGTTCCATGGCCAGACAGGCAATCTCTGGAACGGGACAATGAATGGAGTTGCCGCCGGGGTCGCGTCAGGTGTTACCGGTATCGGTAAGAGCTATAGCCTGTGCTTTCGGATCCTCAAAGATATGCATGCTAATGTGGGTAGCAGTATCGGCAGTTGCTTGTACGGTAATGTAGTAGAAGTACCTAATATCCCGATACCCGTAATAAGACATATAGAGCACTATCTAGAAATATACTTTCCGAGGAGCATATAGCATAGGCACTTCACCTTCAGGCAGTGGGAAGTCTAGAAAGACCCTGTGTTAACATCAGGATACAACACTATGATGTATTGATAATGATTTCTTTATTATCGTTGAAGCCTGGCCCTTGATGGGCTAACTGAGCCAAAAGATTGTAAAAATTAGACAAAGATTAAAGTCACCCACAAGCATAGCTCTCCCTTCCGACAAGGGATGCCTTTATTTATCTTGCATATATAATTTTCTCATTAACAAACCCGGCAGTTTTGGCGTCACCAATATTAACATCGCTTGTCTCAGCAGCTGCGTCAGCGTCAGCCAGGCCAGTAAGACTAGCTCCGTGCGACGTGTTTGAGACTTTGGTAAAGGCCACCCAGCTCAGCGACGGCATAGATAGCACGAAGAGTGCCAGGTTGATCGCACATGACCCGTTATAGCTGAACTTCATAGTGGAGATGACGAAGCCCATAGTCGAGCCAATGCAGCCAACTGAGTTGATGAGGGCCGTGAGAAAGGTTGCTTCGTTCACGTTGTTCGTGAGACTTCCCGCAAGCCAGTACATGTAAGTCATGACCCTACGCCGTAGTTAGCATACAACTGTCTTGAAGATGGGTCTGTGTAGACATACAGAGGGTCAACAGCCCCCCACCAAAGGAAGGTGAAAGTTCCTAGACCTGCGCTGCCGCCCTCGGCCCAGTCGAGGGTGGGTGTTGTCTTGGAGAAGTGTACTTGAACCGCCTGTCCGAGGATCCACGACGAACCTGTGGTGACAAGCAGGATGACGAAACCGATTCTCGCTCTTGTTTTCCGAGTGAAGCGCTCCCAATCAAGGAGTGATCCAAATAGGAGGGCGGCAATCAGGCCCGTGATGTAGAACAGCATGGAGTTGAGGGCGCGGTGCCTCACAGTAAAGTAGGCAAAGTTGAACTGCCACTGGTAGCTGAGAAACCACTGCGCGTACAGCATGAGTGGTACAATGGCCAGCACGGTGGGGATCCGGATGAGCTTGGCGAGGAGATGGAACTCTTCTAGGAAAGAGGGCGACTTTCGGATGATGACCTTTCGCCCATCAGTGCGCTCAACACGCGATGCCTTGGGCAGAAAGAGGGCGAAGGGGAACCCGAGACACATGATGACGATGAGGACTATGTACGTAGCGTTACTGATGGAGCCGCGGTACGCACGGTGAATATTGAGGGCGAAGGAGATGATACCACCGATGGAGGCACCGAGGTTCTGGAGGGCGAACTTGATGGAGACTAGATGCTGTGGTGAGCCTGATGCTGGTACAAGATGCGACAAACATGGATCACTTACTAGCAATGCCCTTGCGGTTCTCTTCGGGGTATCCGAGCAGGACGGCGCCACTCGCAACCCAGAGGAAGCAAGCTGACATTCCGCAAGTGACAGAGCCGAAGAGTAGGAGCCAGTCTTTCTCGTACTTGTCGACAACATAGAATCCGGCCGCATATGGAACATATCCAAGCGTACCAACCTGGCCAGAATAACACGTTAGATCCTTGTATTCCTATCAATCTAGACGGCTATCTGGGGGGACTCACGACTAAAGTCCACTTTGGTGTAATGGTGTTGCAGATGGCACCGACAAAGATGGAGCCGACGGCGAGGACACCAAAGACGATAGCGTTGGCTGCGTTGGAGATTTCCGGCTTTGCACCACCTCCCGCACCCATACCATTGAGAGCACCAAAGACGCCAGGCAGCGTAAAGGCCGTGGCTGCGACAATGAAGGCGGCGAAGATGCTTGAGCGGTGCCAAGTGACCGGGTGCTTCTCAATGTCCAGAGACATGACGGGCGAGCGAACTATTAAAGGCAGGAGGATGAATAATGAAGTTAAGCTGAGTCCTAGAGAAGAGGAGGATTGACAAGACACACTTGAGCGTCGATCCCAGACTGAGAGATTCTGCCGATATTCTTATATACTTGGCTCAACAATGAGGAGTCGAGATGATACAATGCTAACCTTCACCTTTGTGGTTGACCTGACCATCCCCCATATGGATACAATGTTGCGGCTGTAATGTGCAACGGGCATTTTATGTAAGAGGTCCGTATTGCCGCCTACCTTGTCCAGGGCCTATTTACAGGCAACAAGGCGCCGGTGGTATTACGATACCATGCCGTGCGTTGAATACTCGGGGCTTCCTCAACATAGCTCGCGATTTAAGCCACTATGGCGATATTGTACGCGGTGCTGCACCATCGGAGATTCTGGGGTTAAACTCATCTTGTTATCGAAAGGGGTCCAGGGTTAAGGGCCAACAAACGACAGTCCCCTCGGTCAACTCAATCGTCATCTAGGCGACAACCGGGAGGGTGAGAATGTTAGTCTGTCACGCAATTTTGCGACTCATAGATAACCCGTGGGATCCCTTGGAATGACTCGACTTGTGGGGAAAATTGATCTATCATGGCCTCCACTCGGCAACGATATCCAGAAATGGGAAGCTCGCTGCAAGACGTATGCATAGAGACCAGACGAGCCAGTACAAAAGATTTGTAGCTTGTGAGGGACTGTCCAGCACATTTCGATAAAAAATACACCAACCAAGACAACCAAGAATAACAGCCAAGATGCCCACAGCTGCGTCCAACAACCCTAGTCTGAAGAGCGATCCGTCGCGGGAGATTTCACTCCGCATCGCGTACGTCTCTTGCACCCCAGATACCGATGTTGGCTGTAGAAACTGACAAGACCAGGGTGATCGGTGCGGGCCTGGTCGGCTCATTCATCACGGCTGCGCTCTCGAGGCTGCCAGGCGTCAAGGTGGTCACCTTTGAAAAAGCGTCAAAGCCTCACGAAGCCGGTGCTTGGATTAGTTTGTCGGTGACTGGCTTTAAGGTATTGACGAAGCTGATCCCTGCATCCGAGGTTAGCGTCATCGCGTACCGGCTCCCAGACCGAGGCGTCTACGTGACGAGGCACTGGAAGACGGGCGAGGTCATCATCAACCGTTACTCCTCAGAGGATCTGAAGGACGAGCACATCCAAGCCAGGACGCATCGGGAGCCCCTCCTCAAGCTGATCTTGAAGCAGGTTCCCGATGGTATCATCCGCTACGGCCACAAAGTGACTGGCGTGCGGGTCGAGTCAGCCAGGGCCGCCCTTACATTGGATGAGGACCAGGCAACACGTGGACGAGGCCAGTCCCCGGAGACTTTCGACCTCGTGGTAGCTGCGGATGGGATTTACTCGGGGATACGACGGCAATTCTTCCCCGACCACCAAGTCGGTTACAAAGGTGCAGTGGCATATCGCGCCATCTTCCCCACGTCAAGGCTTGCCGCGATCAGGACCCGCCTGCACGACGACTCATCGTTGTGGACCAATAACAGGGGCCAGATGGTGTTCCTCTCTGAGTTAGGATTGGGCATGTATGGTGTGGTTATCATCCAGGCTGAGGAGTCGAAGCGCGCGGCTGGCTTGATGTGGGAACACTCCATCGGGAGGGAGGGCTTGGACGAGCTTCGGCAGTGCTACGCGGCATGGGACCCTATCGTCGTCGAGGTTCTGGCCGTGCTTGAAGACATCCAGGCATACTCACTCGACTCGGGCCCCTGGCTGGAACATCTCAGCAGGGAGGGCTGTGTGGCCTTTGCAGGAGACGCAGCGCATCCGACCGCCGGGGCGTACGGCGCAGGCGCAGCAATGGGCTTTGGCGACGGTTGGGCCCTCGCACGCGCGCTCGAGGCGTCCCGACTAGCCCTGGGGGGGTCATGCCAGTACAATATCCACAAGGCTCTCGATATCTACGAGAAGATCCGCCGGCCGTTCCTCGCCCGTGTCGAGCAACAGATGGGGCTGGACGCCAAGAACGCCCAGTATGTGGGCGAGGCCGACGGGGAGGAATGGGCCCACAGGTACCTGGAACGAAATCCGCTCAACCTGTGGTTAAGCGAGCACGACGTCGAGCTAGAGGCGCAAAAAGTTATCATGAAGCTAGCATTCGAGCCCAACGGGCACCAGTAGAGAGAGGTGAGGAGAGAAGTCAATAAACGATTGTGTCATGATTCACTGAAAAGTCGTCAGCACAATAAAGCGAGCACGTCCCGCTTATTGCCGGGGCCTGGCGATCCTTTACACTGCTGCTAGGCCCTGGAAGTATAGAATGGCTGCTTGCGTGATGATAGTTGTCGCAAGGGTTGGCGATGGCATCATTACGGTGGGTGATAGGCGATAAGGACATGGCACTGCTCTACCGTGATCGGATGGGTGCTCGTATTAAATCGCCGTCTTCTCCGGTAGACATTTATTACAGAATAGAACTGCTGGCTGAATCAAGACATGCATATCGGCATCCAGAAGTCCCTGCCTCCTAAAAACACCATGGCCGACTCTTCTATAGCCAAGCCTCTGCGTGTGGCCATCGTTGGCGGCGGCCCAGCAGGCCTCGGCGCCGCCATCGCACTGAGCAAGCACCCGTTTGTAGAGGTGGTTCTTTACGAAAAGAAGCCCGAGATCAGCGAGATCGGCAACGGGTTGTCCATCCAGCGCAACACATGGCGGATGCTGGAGAGGCTCGGCGCGTCAAGACACATCACGGCCAACGAAGTGTTCCGGCCTCGTGATGGTCATGTCGTACAGCACAGGTACTTGCTTACTCCTTTGTTCCCAGCAGGGATTTATCCAACTAACAGCCAAAGGAACGGCCGAACAGGGCAGCTCGTGGACCAGGCCTTCTCGCCCGCCAATATTGCGCCGCACCAGGAGCCTTGCCGCGCTCAGCGATCGGTCCTGCAGCAAGCACTCCTGAAAGAGGTCCCAGCTGGCATAATTCAAATCGGGAAAAGGGTCACAACCATTGAGCGTCTCCCTTCCGGGAAGATCGAGCTATCGTTCGCCGACGGTTCAAGGGACCAGGTCCATCTCCTGGTCGGCGCTGATGGCATTCGCTCGGTACGTCAAGAAACAGCACCGAGGCAATAGATGGCTTACCATCTTCCCAGGTCGTGCGTCAATTTGCGTTCCCGTCCCATGGCATAGCATACACCGGGGCGACATCGTACCGCACCGTGATCCGCAAGTCTGATGCCCTGGCAATTAACGGAGTCCCCAATGCCGTGACCTTCTGGCATGGCACCGACGGCAAGTGGGTATATACCTGTCCGTTAGGTGTTGACGACTTTGAGATCACCGCGAAGATTAGCGAAGCCGACTTCGAGGGCCGCTCGTCTTGGGGTAAGGAGGCCAGCGTGCGCCATTTCGTTGATAGCTTCACCGAGTTCGTGCAGCCTGTGCAGCAGTTGCTCGGCCAAGTCACGTTCGTGCAGCAGTTTGACTTCTTTGCCGGGCCCAAACTAGAGACAGTTGTCTCTCATAACACTGTTGCTCTGATCGGGGACGCCTCGCACCCTCTCTCGGGGGCCTTTGGTGCCGGCGCAGGATTCGCGTTGGAGGACGCTGTGGTCCTCGCGGGTGCCATCGGATGGGCCCATGGGTCCGGCCGGGGCCTAGGCCCGGCTCTCGCATTATTTGACCGCGTGAGATCTCGCCACTACGCCGAGCTGTATGCCGTTCTTGATGGCTTCGCCCGCTCAGAGCGCGAACTTAGCGACATCAAGGCCACGCTAGAGCCAGATGCCGAGATCGAGTCCCGCATTAGCAGCCTATGGGCCCCTAAGCATAACTGGATGTACTATCACGAGGTAAGAGCTTCTATGGAGATTTCCTATGTTAATGAGCCGGAGTTAATGAGATGACAGGCCAACGATGCTCTACAAGCAGCCATTCAGGGGATCGACCAGCCCTCAGGCACGATAACTGCTCGCTTATAACATAGTGTTCGTGAAGCACACAGTTTGACGCGGGAGGAATGGCTTCATGTTTGAGGAATCAAGCTTTATGTCAGAGGAAAGAGCAACAGACGACTGCCAGATAACTACTTCATCGATTAGGTAGAGCTAGATATGAGTAGTTGAATGCCGTTGGGTTCTTGGATATCCTCTTCCTTCATGAGAGGATCGAGGCTGACTTTTTGAGAGTTATGATGGTGCTCAGCTTAGGGGTTGAAAGTGACAGTGACAATATGCGTTGTCGCCACCCTTCTGGGCCTTGAAGCAGCATCCCGATCCACAACCATGTTTATGAGGGGATGATCAGAAGATAATTACATTCGTCACTGAGATGAAGTCTCAGGGTAATGGTGCTCGTGATAGCAACTATCATAAGAATTAAACAAGTACAAAATCCTCTTCTTTGCCATTAAGTACCAATGCCTCCCCGTCCATAATGCCTTTCACCAAACACGGCCCAACAACCTTCCATTCGTTGCCAGTTACAGGCCGCAGCAGCATTGGAATGGCCATACCTGGCAATACAACCAGCATATCCCCAGCAAGCGCATCAAAGTCTCCAAACCCGAGGTATCCCCTCTCTGTCCAGAAGATAGCCTGGCCGCTCACCCGCAGCAGTAAGTCCTGAAAGGCCAGCCCTGTTGCCTGAATGTCCGGCCCAGATGGAGAAGCAGCAAGCTCGCAGAGAGGCCAATGAGTCACGTCTCCACGGGTGGGCGATCCAAAGCCAGGAGAGATGCCCGCTGCAAGAACCCAGTCCACGGCCTCACAGACCGTCCCCCCAGAAATATACTCCCCATCACATGTGTTGGGAAACAGAAAAGCAGCGAGGGAGCGCGTCCATGAAGAGAAGATGGGCTGCCAGAATTCGGATCTGTTTGTGTAGTCCCCCCACTGCGCCGGATCTTTCATCGCTCTGTGAACCGTCTTGACAACATCAACCTTTAACCCAACAACAGAGAGTTTCATGCCATCTGAACCAACAGAGAATCGGGGCGCAACTCCTCCCCCAGCACTAAAGAGCTCTCGATAAGTGAAACCAAGGATGGAATACGTGAACCGATAGAAATTTGGCACCCAACTCCTTAACTTCTTGTACTGCCCGATAGAACAAAACAGCAGCAAGTCCAGCTCTCGCGTTGTATTGAGGATCAACACCGCAGCAGACCGGTACAACTCTTCGGGCTCAACGTCATACTCTAGCGAGATCGGTTTGCCCTGCATGTCGGCGTAGATGTGGAGTAGCGCAAACACCTTATCTCGTGGATCATGTGCCTCTAGCCCCTGCGCCTGAAGTAGCAACCAGAGGAAGCTAGAGCGGTCTGTCGCCCGCCTGCGATCGGACAGCTCGTTTAGAAGCGAGACGCGCCTGTTCCAGGGAGTTGGCTCGAGGAGGCTACCCAGAGCAGTCATGTGCCTATGCGCCAGGGCGTTGGCGACGCAGAGAACATCAAACGAGACAGCCTTGCTTCCGCACCAAAATTCGCGGTAGACGCCCGGCGTGGAAGCTTCTTGGTATACCCAGCTTCGAGACCAGTAGCTCCGGCGGGTGAGGCCCTCGACCGCTGCGCGCTCACCGTCCGTTATGGAAATAGTCTGATCGGGCAGCTGTTTGTTGGCCCAGAGCGAGGCAGTGCGGGCATAAAACTCCATTGCTGTGTTGCTGGCTTCGTCTGCGGTGCCTAGCCAGATGACGATGCGATTTGCGGCGGCGTAGATCGAGGCCATTTGCGCGATTTGTGAGGCCTTTTCGGCTTCATCACTCTGATTGATGCAGAGGGCGTCGATCCAGATGGGACCTACCGTGCGGGATAGCCTCGAGCTGCTGCCAGCTAGCGCGTGAGAAAGGAACGCGTGGAGGTTACTACGGATCTCAATAGGCTCATCATTGAGGAGGAGGTCATGCGACGGTTCGTCGGTGCCCCAGGTGTAGGACAGGGCTGTGAAGCTCTGGGCGTTGAGGCGGTGGTTTGAGATGGTGCATTTCAAGGCGTCGAGGACAGAGTTGCCGTGGCTCGGTTGAAGTTGGAGAAGACGTATCTCGCCTTTCTTTAGGGGAGTATAGATAAAGTCTCCCATATCAACAGTGATGACAGCCTAGGAAATATGGCTCTTTGAGGTAAATGCGCTATATGAAGCTGAGATGTGGAAATGGAGTTGCTGCTTGAAAGAGCCTGGACACCAGCCTGGTTCCCCGCGCTTGGTTTTTGCTGAGCTTGGAAGATTATGCAAGGGGGCTGGAATGGTTGGCTGAGCTCGAATATCTCAACATGAAGCTAAAAATGCAGTGCAGAGCAAGTTTGCTAGTGGGATTTTTCTCATCGCTGGTTGTTGTCATCTCCGACGGAATCACCGACGTAGTCCACAACAATCGAAACATCTTGAGCAGCTCGTGCGTTACATCAATGCTGGAATTTTGTGGTTTTATATCGTAGGATCTAAGGTATGGGCTAGGCGGTTTTTTTTTTAAAAATTTTTTTTTAAAAATTTCTGGGCGCTGGGTAACAAGTCGTGTTCTTGCAAATAAATGTTTATGTGATTGAGAGTTGTAAAAGGCCAGCCGATGCCCAACTATCATGGTTAATCGGCTCAATAATACAAAAATGTGTATAAACTGGAAAACAGATTATATATAGGAAAACGATCAATGAGATGAAGATTTAAAATTTGCATGTTTGTTTATATTGTCAAGGTCAATTTTTCACTTCTCTTATCCGAGAGTGTTCTAGGGTAGCGAGTGCCTTCGGAAGATCAGGTGATCTCCCCTGGAGCGAAGGATCAAGGCTAATGTCAACCTGACACCAAAAAAAGGGCACCCAAGCGCCATGGCTCGAGCATTCCCTCGCCTCTTAGCCAGCCTTAGACGGCCGTTGACCAACCTCTTCCGCCCGAGACTACTTGTCAGATGCTATGTCATCACACCGTCCCGGGACTACACTCAAGATGCCAGCGCCGCCAAGAAAAAGTACCCCGGCCTTGGCCTCGACATCCGCCACGACGACTCAATCGACCGTGACGTGATTTATCCGGTTGGAATCCACTTCAATTGCTACGGCAGCGAGTCAGAGATGCTACTCGTCCGTGAGGTCGCCATGATGATGGTCATGGAGAGCATCACGGACAAGCCAGATTGGCACATCAAGGTCTTTGATGCAAAGATTGCGAACAGGTGGAAAGCTGAGGCGTTGGCACTACCGATTGACGCCATGTATAAAGAGATTGCCGAGGACCGGATTGCCTGGCCTGATGGAGCGTTTGCTGGGCAGGCGCCGAAACCAAAGACTATCTTGGACGAAGCATGCGTCGATTATGTGAGGCTTTTAGCCTTTCTCCCTATTCACGTGAGGGTCTTTTAGGCTGACTTTACCATAGTGTATCAAGGAGCTGTGTGCCAAGGCGGAGTATTTCAAGAAATCGGGTCTCGTACCCACGCTTGATGCCTCAGCCACGGTCGTCAAGTCTGATATTTTGATCGATGAAGAGCTAAAGCGGGAACTTCGGGATGCATTCAAAAAGCTCAAGGAAGAGCAAATGGCCGATCCCGACTGGCACCCAGGAACTGAGAACCGGGTCCAAGACCTTGTTCACCCTTCCTTGTTTCCACTGGTTTATGGCCGCACTCCCGTCATACAAAGTGAGGTGGTGGGTGTCGAGGACGCCATCTCCTGGGCTGGTAAGGGAGATGTGATCTTACAGACCACAGAAACCCCTAGTATTGTGGATATACGCAGAAGCATCGACTACTCGGTAGGCGGCTCCAAAGTCGAGCCTACCTTCTGGTCTCTGGACTACCAGTGGTTACCCTCGAATGTAGCATTTCAGTCTGACGGGAGTGTCAAGTTCACCAGCTATATCAACAATCTGCATCCCCTGAAGCACCGGGACATCTACAAGACCATCGAAAAGCTGGTCGAAAGGGCCCTTTGCGCTTGGGACTTTTGTCTAGCACAGCACAGCTCTGGTACGTCAAGTGGGCTCGGACGGACAAAACCTCGGTTTCCTAGGCCAACGAACCCATGGTGAGGAATTGCCCCAGGACCCAAACGCTAATCTTTTTTTATCGGCTCTGACGTTATTCTCCAGTGATAGCAACCTCCACAACTGGAACCCTTCCATGCCCGACGGCATGGTGAATGTGATCTCAAAGGGAACACTCAGCCATGACAACTACTTTGACTACATCGATTATTCAGATCCCCGTATTATCAAATGGGCCGAAACACGCGAAGCCGTTCAACCTAGCCCTCCGAAATTCTCAGCTTGGCCATACGGAGCAGCGAGAATTCCCCCACTCCGCGAGCGCTTCCAAGACTCGGGCCTCCAGGTCATCGTCAAGATGGCCTCCATCGAGCTCACCCCCGACAAGAACCCCTCTTTCCCACTCGGCGGCTGGCATGTAGAGGGTCAAATGAACGAGCACATCATCGGCACAGCACTGTACTATCTTGACTCGGAAAACATCACGCCCAGCAGCCTGCAGTTCCGGATGCAAACGAGCCCGTACCAGGATGAATACCAGACTGCAGTGGATCAGAACTCCTTCAGCTGGATGGAGCAAGTATTTGGGGTGTTTCTGGGGCCCATGTCTGGAGGCGCGTGCTTGCAGAACTATGGCCGAGTCGAGACTCGCGAAGGGAGGCTACTGGCGTTCCCTAACGTGTTTCACCATCGCGTTACGCCGTTTGAGTTAGCTGATAAAACGAAGCCGGGGCATAGGCGGTTTGTCGCGTTATGGCTCGTGGATCCCTTTACGCGTGTTATCAACACCGCAAATGTCCCGCCCCAGCAAGAGGAATGGGTTGAGAATAAGGGGATTGACGGCATCATGAGTGTAGATGAGGCAAAGGGGCACCGGGAAAAGTTGATGAAGAAGAGGGCTGCATTTCGAAACGGGGCGGAGGGATCATGGGAGGGGGTGGATTATGGCTTTTGTGAACATTAGGAGTTAACAATGTGAGATTCGGATACGACCTAGAATTTAGAAAAGGCGGGGATAAGTCATCGATTCGGAGTTGATTAGGCGCAATTGACGTCCGATTGTACAGAGCGTCTCGCGGCACGGACATGTTTAATAGCGTTAATCGCCCCGAAGCTGGAGTTCTGGCGGAGCCGCTTTCTCGAACAACCACGTTTTGATTTCTCATCCTTATCCATCGAAACAAGGAACCGGCTTGATCAATGCTTCCAAGCCTATTTTCTCATTATGGTAAAGATTTCGTGCCTCTGAATACGTGTCTTGGCAAGACCTACTCCGACTAGACTCTCAATATACAAAGTATTATTTACTGCTCCCCGAAATAGACTACTAATTTTATGCGCTACTAATACTGTATTATAGTCTTAGAGGCTCCTCGTTTCTTCCTATACGCCATTGATTGCTTGCTTGGATTAGATCATCGCAGCCTTCCAAGGCCCATCCCCAATTCTCCAAGAATCCGGGTGTGGCTTCCCAGCTTTCAACTTTCCACGGCTCACCCCAATTGATCAGACATCGGCGTCCCGCAGTGTAATCGTCGGGCTGCTCAAATTCCGGGCCATGGGCACCTCTCGTGGCAGAAGCTGACGGCACCGTTGAGTTTGCTGAGCTGGGTGAGATAAAGTCCGGAAATATATCACCACAGAGGTCTTGACGCATCTTCTCAGGAACAAAGCCCGATCCTTTCTTGATGAGATTATCCCGAAACCTCGGGAATGGAAACATATCAATCCAGCTCGTGTGAACGCAGTTCATCTGTAATATTGTTGGGTATAGTGTATTGGGTATATTTTGGTTAGGAAGAGGGCGGACAACTGTCAGGCCACCGCAAAGTTGAGTGGTAGACTCGTTACCATATGCGACAGAGTTCGCTCCTTTCAAGAAAGAGGCCGCAGAACGAAGAAGAGACTTATTGGAGAGCAAAGCTCGAAGAACATTATGTTGAATGAGGTGAATGAGATGATCGGAGGAGAGTGTGAGGGTAGTGGATGTGTTGAGTTGAGAATGAGAGCTGGTGCCATTGGCCGAAACGTGCCTTGTCTCCGCATTGGACTGGGGAGATGAAACGATAAGAGTGCCCGGAGGTGCGTGCATAGGCCGTCTTTGTGACTTTGATGAATCCTCTTTGCTTATGAAATGATCTGGCTCCCCCAATAAAACAGAGTGTTGATTTTGGCGAGATCGATGTCGAAACTCATGTCTCTTCCTGAACTTGGCAACCCAGCCAGTAGAGAACTTTGGCATCGCTAGACCCTGAGATTTGTCCGAATCTTTCCAAATCTGCCTTGCTTTGCGTTTGATGACATCGTTGGATACTTTGCCTGACTGACGCTCGACTGCATTCAGCCAGTCGGAGAGCAACAAGTCTAGCCAAGGCCATTGACAGGTTCGCACACGGAATTCGGACCCCACCTGACTGGTTGGAGCAGAGATGTCAAGATGAGCGAAGCTGTCGCTTAGACTTCGGCTGACCATGGACTGACTGATTTCGTGACCGAAGTGGGATTTGAACCATATCTGAAGAGCGGACTGAGTTGGCTTTGGGTTGGTCGTCTGGTAGTAGTGGCGCAGCGCGATGCGCTGTGAGTGTGAAACCGCAGTCCTAGAGGGCCCCATCTTGTGCCTCGTCGGGCGGCCTTGAAGAAGTGTGAAGAAACAAAGATACCTGGTGATATCGGCTCGATGCTGTTCACCGAAAATCAGAGACGGGAAGATGCGCAAGCCGATATCCTTATACCGTGCGACCCGAGTCATGGGAAGGGCGCTAGCAAGGGGTTCGAAGAACTAGCGGAAATGCCTTTCTAATTCCAACCCCATGTTTACAAATCAACATTCCACTCCGCGTCGGTGCACGCGCGAGCATTATAACCCGGCAATGCGGATTGTGTTCGATTGTGTTCAAAGATGATGTGTGCGCCAACCAACAAGTTTGGCAATTCGCCGAGATGTCGCATTCAAGCTCTAACTAAGCCCGTACTCCTGTTGACTCACCCCAGCAGCCACCACCCAAACCTTTGCATCTTCACGACCGAAACCTTCCTCCTCGACAGCTTGAGTCACTCCTGTGACTCAACGACTTGAAAACCTTAATCCCCTCCCCCCCCGGCAACGTGTCCTCCGCAACCTATCCTCCACAGCCGATTTCCCCGCTTCATATAGGGTCATTCTTTCAGCATTGCAACCAGCTCTAGCAGGCTATCGACCTAGCCCGTATTCATTATTATCGCCTTAACGAGGCGGCGCCTTATAGACTTTATAAGTCTTTCTTTAAGCTCTAATAGCTCTATATATCATATAAAGCACCTAAGCTCTTAAGGTGCCCCTAGGCGCTTTAAAGCTACGAGAAATACTTTATAGGCTAGGATAGCTAATTTAATATATTATTTTCCTTTAAGTATTATTCACTAGAAGTCATAATATAGTATTATATCGATCTAATAGATTAAGAGCTATTTTATATTTCATATAATCTAGCTTCTTTCTTAAGGATCAAGAGGGCAAGGAAGAAAATAATAGTCCCTATAGATTATAGTAATAGCGGTAAGGGTAATAGCGGTAATATTATTAGGGTTATGCCGCCGATCGATTATAGTTCTTATAGGTATTATATTTAAAGATATAATATTAAGAGACTATAGCTTAAGAAGATAGAAAGGTAAATAATTCTCTTATTTCTCATACGGAGGTTAGAGTAATTAAAATACCTATAAGAGGCTAGACCTTTTATAATGATATAGCTAGGTATAACTCTTCTACTACTATAGAAATTTAAATAGGCCACTATATTAATATCGGGTTATAATATTATATTGTATTTAAGATCTATTCTTTATTATAGTTATAGCCTGGCCCTTGATGGGTTAACTGAGCCCGAAGATCGCGGATTGTGTTCTCTATTAGGATATCATACCTCGTCACTAGTCTATCCTAGTTCTAATATGCAACGATAGAAGGATATGTGAAACGAAAAAATCCGAGTGACAGATGCACAGTCCTCGAGAGTTTCGTCCAGAGCCGAGGATGACGAGAGAGGTGAGAGATGTAAAGAATCAAAGAAAAAGATAAATAGTCTATGTAGCTACGCTCTTTAAAGCTGGAATCAATCATCATCAAATTCTTTCCCTCACAAACCAAGATTCAAATCAAGACATCACCATCTGTTTTAAGTAACAATGTCCCGATACGCAGATGCACACGTGAATCCTGCCGGCCCCGGGGACGCTCGTCCGACAGCGATTCAGATCGTCAAGGATGAAGGAGCGGAGGGCACTCTGGCTGGGAAAGTTGTTGTCATTACTGGCACTTCATCTGGCTTAGGCATCGAAACAGCCCGTGCTCTAGCCTTGACTGGAGCAAAGATGTTTTTAACGGCCCGAAACCTCGACAAAGCCAAAACCGCCTTCGAGGGCATCCTCAAACCGGGACATATTGAACTCGTTGAGATGGACAATACTTCTCTTCGCAGCGTCCGCGCCGCTGCGAAAGTCATCATTCAGAAGTCTAACAACCAGGTCAACATCCTGATCAACAACGCCGGTATCATGGCTCTGCCCAACTTGGAATATACCAAGGATGGGTTCGAGATGCAGCTTGGGGTCAACCACCTTGCGCATTTCCTACTGTTCGAGCTTTTGAAGCCAGCTCTTCTTGCCAGCGCGACCCCTGAGTTGTCATCTCGAGTTGTCAACCTCTCTTCTTCTGCCCACCATGTCTCCTCGATCAACGAATTCGGCAACTACAATTTCGAGAAGACTGAGTACAACCCGTGGGTTTCGTATGGGCAATCAAAGACGGCCAATATCTACATGACGAATGAAATCGAGCGGCGCTATGGGCCGAGGGGATTGCACGCCAACAGTGTTCATCCTGGGATCATTTCGACTCAGCTCACGGTTCACATGGACCCTGCCGCCTTGGTAGGAATGCAGAAGGATCCCCACATCCCAAAATTGATGAAGTCGCCAGAGCAGGGCGCTGCAACAACCGTTTGGGCTGCAATTGGGAAGGAATGGGAGAATAAGGGTGGGGAATACCTTGCTGAATGCTGGAAGACTATCCGAGGAAATGACAAGCATGAGATCGCTGGTGAAGGATTTGCAGGCCATGCTTATCATCCTGAGAATGAGGCTCGTCTGTGGAAGGACTCGCTCAAGATGGTCGGTTTACTAGAAGATCAGTAGAGCTGTGGAACTCGATCTTCGGGCTCAGTTAACCCATCAAGGGTTGGGCTGCAACTATAATAAAGAACAGATCTTCAACACATCATAACATCATGACCCGATGTTAACACAGTGACTTAGATATAACCTTGGTTATTATTATATGTAAGTAACCCTAACCCTAAGAACTTAACTGTGGGCCGCCTTTAATAGCGATTAAATGGGCGGCTACCATAGTACAGGCCATGAAGAAGATAGGCTACGGGACTGAGATAGAACGGTACTGCGCACAGGCAGCAAGGCTGACTGGGATGCCGTGATAACAACCTGGTTGGAACCCTACCAGACTACTAGCTTTTCAATCAAAGCTTCGCAAACGAATCTCAGCCTCACACTCAGCAGCTTTGTTGAAAAACCCCTCTCGAATTACTGTTGGGTCAGAGTTCGTTCTTTTAACGTCAAACAGCTTAAAAATAACAACCATGGCCTTCAAGATTTCCATCCAAGCAAAGCTAAATAGAATTAGTATGTGCGCTTAAGGAGCTGATGGCTCATCTTACTTTCTCCCAATACAAGCCCTAGGACCGGTAGAAAAGGGGAAGAACGAGTCCAAAAGCTTGTTTGCGTTTGGTTCCAGCCATCTCTGCGGTTTGAATTCTTCGGGGGATTCGAAAACTCTCGGGTCCATCATAACGCCAACAGTCGGCACGCTAACAACGGTCTGTATACACCATCAGCAAAGTCTGTCTGTGATAAAGTTGTACTTTTTCTCTTGTTAGGCCTACCTTTTCGGGGATAAACTCTCCGGCTATTGTTTTCCCACCTTGGGGGGTAATCCTCTCGAGGCCTGTGGCGCTGGTAGGCCGTACACGCATGACCTCTCTCAAGGTGGCAAGCAAGAGAGGCAGACAGCCTGCCCCCTTCTCGGTAGGAATCCAGTCATCTTCAGGTTTGCCAGGGAAGGCAGCGTCAATTTCCTGCTGCAGTTGGCGTTGTAGGTCGGGACGGCGAGAAACAAAATCAATAAAGTTTGTCATGGTACTGCTCGTCGTGTCGCTCCCGCCAACAATGAAGCTGATAGACTCAGCCACAATCTCTTTTTCCTGGATAGGGTTTGCAGTATCGGGGTCCTTTGCGGCAAAGAGGATGCTCAAAAGGTCTTTGCGGTTGTCAGTAGATGCCTTGCGTTTCTGATATGCCTGCCTCCCGAATTTCTCAAAGCTGGCCCGCGCCTTCAAACCAGAGTTCCAGAACGGGTCGAAGAGGTAATACTTCATGAGCGGTCGTAGACTTGGGGAAAGAGTTCCAAGTGCGTTCATGACCTCGCCGCGGGTGTCGATCATCTGGATGAGGTTATAAGGGTCTTTTCCCATCTCGATGAAACCAAAGGGCTCTCCGAAAGCGAAACTAGCGATGACATCGAAAGCAAGGAAGTTGGCTATTTTCAGAGCAAGAGCAGTCAGCTATTTTTCTTCCGGTGACATGGAGCGCCATGGAGACTTACTCCATACCACAAAGTCAAGCTTGGCCTTGCCGGTCTCTTCAACCATGCCCAGCAGCCGACGCTTCCAGCGCAAAATGTCAATGTTCATGTAGGGCTCAAATTCCGACAGGGCGCGAGCAGAAAAGGCAGGGTTAATGTACTTCCTCTTGCGAGTATGCTCGGCCACGTTCCTGCCGTTGAACACCACGGGGGTTACTTGCAGGAACGCATCGTAGAACTCGCTCTTGGTGAAGCCCGTCTTGTGGCCATAGATCTCGGTCACGGCAGCGGGATTGTTGATGGATACATGGTTGGGTCCTATTCGAACGAAGTCGCCATATTTCTTGTGCAATTGCATCACCGCCTCAGAACGTCGTGTATGTCGGCATTGGGAGGCGAGCCAGAGGGACGACAGCTTCGCCCAGACAGGCCCAGGAAAGCGGCGTATGGGGGAGATAAGGGAGTTGATAACCTGATAAACGACCTGCGCACCGAGCAATCATGTTAGCGAGTGTCGTGGATACAGGGAGATGACATAAGTACAATCAAGATAAGAAGAGCAAGCAGGACCTGAGCGAGAGAAATTTGCTGTAGCCCCGAAAGCTGTTCAAGTTGCAGCTTTATGGTCATGGCTTTGATTGACAGAAGCTCTGTTCAAGATTGATGAGAGTGTTGGCGATATCAGCACATGGTTCGAGTGAGTCGCTGACTCGCAGGAGGGTTGATTACACTTTAAACTACTGACCCGCGGGCGAGTCCACCGGCTATTCCGACAACTCTCCCGACGTCGATGCGCGCCGAGACGCACGCCAGAAGCCAGGACTGGTCGCCATCCCGTCCACGGCTGGCTCTGCTGGTCTCCATCGGCTGGCGGCATCGAAGAAGCCGATAACCCCACCCATCCATTCATTGGTTAGCGGCCCGAACGGGCCGACATAGGTTCATGGGCGGGGGATGTCTGCCGATGCTACCGACCCCAGGCCCGCGTAAACATCCCCTCACACAGCCTGCTGTCTCAAATCTGAATATTCTGCGGTAACTGTGAGATGGAACTGGGTCATGCTCACCCCTGCGTACGGCAGCCAGGGCCCGCGATGCTACTATACCCTCGTCTCCGATGGTTCCCCAGAATTCGGCAGTCACATCGGCACATCAGACATCCTCTTTTGGTCTCGCAATCACTTCATCTCTCGGCAATATCTTTGGAAATGGAACTCAATATGAAGGCCAAGGATGTGCTGGAGCAGTCCAGCCATCATGAAAATCGCGACATCTTCCACTTCTCCGAGGCAGACGACACCTTTGAAGCCTCTGCGAGACGCAAGATTGATCTTCTCTCTTTAGCCGCGTCGGTCTATGCTCGAGCGTCGCCGCTTTGAGTTTTGTGCTTGGACATCCAGCAGAGTAAACTCTGACAAGTGTAGCGGCGCATTTGGAGGGCTTCTGCATCGCCAAAACTTCTCAATGGGGGATCATTCACACATGAAGAAACATCTTCTTTAGAAGCCTCATCTCGGTGCTTCCTGTGATTCTGGCATTCTTCGTATTGCCATCGTCTATCGACGTGGCCGCATCCACGGATATGTGCTCGCGACAGGTTGAATGTACGAAAACGAAATGCGTCAAGCGTGTCATCTTGAACCATAACACACTTCTGTTGTCTATGGCATCCTTGTATAGCCTCATCACTATGAACCCCATGTCCCTTTTCACGCCCTCGGTTCCAAGGTGCATGGGCTACGGGGGCGTCGTGAGCCAGCTCATGTCGCCCTCACCATGCGTCTGGGCTGCCATCGTCTTTGTTTCCGTCACTATCATGCCGGACCACACAAACAAACGAGGTCCATGGATCCTCGGGGTAATGCCGCTCACGGTCGCCGGTTTCATCGTCTTGCTGGCATCTACAAAGGTTGGGGTCAGGTACTTTGCACTCTTTCTGTCTGACCGGCGCATTCACGGCCTCTCCCATGTTCTTGAGCCGATGTGTCGATAACACAACAGGGGAAATGATAAGAGCAATCGCTGCCGGAGCAATTGTTGGTTTCGAAAACGTTGAGGAATTCATCGCGGCATGGGCCTATGTGCTGCCTGATGCACCTCAATACTTGAAGGGTCACCGCCTGAACTTGGGCGTTCTTGTGCCGTTATTATTGCCTTAGCGATTCTGAATCTCTATCCAAATTATAGGATATAACGAGCTGGGGAACGGGATGGCCGAGTCCAGGAGAAAACCGTGCAGGAGATCCAAGACCTGGCCATACCCATCCTGAGTTTTACTTTACTCTGTAGCGATAGTTTCTATTGTCGCCAGAGTCAAGGCTCGGAGCCAGATTCAATATTAATGCGTATTTTCAAGAGATAGATGCACCTCGTTTGTCTCTGATCTTTGATACAGACCATCCCTTGTACGGTGAATAGTGCGAACCGAGCCTGCCAGTGCGACTGACAACTTTACCGCTCTGTCAAAGCAACTGATGCTATGCACCTGACCTTTGTGCTATCTTGACGCCAAACTGGTTGTCCAGGTATGTGATGCGTAGTAAGAGAAGTCATCACAGGGGGGTACCGCGAGCTCCGCTGCCTATCACGGCTTCCGCACCGCCAAGCAGCTTTCCCTGAACCTTTTCTAATAACTAGAACAAGACCTATAGCACGCAAGTGCCTGATTGGCGGCATGAGATCAAGATAGGCCAATTGATCCCTAGAACTGCAGCGTCCCCAAAAAGTCGTCGCCTGTGCCGTCCAAGGGCCAAAGGATTCCCATGTCTCCGGTATGCCAACCCGGAAAGGTTTGCCCGATGGTATCCAGCACATGAGACGTCGCCTTTCCTGCAGGTTGTGTTTTCGCCGGGAGACCAAGTTCATCACAAGGCTCAGTCGAGGAATCGTGGAGAAATGTGGTAAGAGCTGTAGCGGAGAGACCAGGGTCCAAGTCTGGCATGTCTTTGTTGAGTAGCGACAGTTCTCTTAGCGACTCGGACATGTCAATGAGCCTGTGTAGAATCATGAGGACTCGGCGCGAGGCTTGCGTATCCGTGTCGAGTCGTTCAGTTGCTTCAACAGCCATCTTTAGACTCAAGACCAGATCGCCTCGACTAGGCTCGAGGAGAAGACAGCTAAAGCTTACAAGAGCAGCATTAAAGGCTAAACAAATATCAGAGCGTTTGGCAGACAGGTGTGAGCGGGGTATACATACTGTAATATATCGAAAACCAGCGCGCCCCTAGCAAATCCATTGTCTTGCTGAGTTGGCAGACAATACCGATGATTTGCGTCGCACAATCTCGACATATTGCTGCGCTTGCATTGGTAATTGCATCAAAAACGGGCCGATTCTGGTCAATGACGGGACGCAGGAGGCTCTTTTGTTTGAGAAGGTGCTGGAGGGCCGGACGATGGAGTAGGATTCTGACGTTGAGGTATCGTAGATGCGTCACCGTGCTTAGCCGGGCAGAGACTGCGTCATGAGAGGGCGAGGTATCGGATAAACAGCTTTCCCAGGGTCGATTAAGCATGGAACTAGGAAGGCTTCGTTTCCAACTGTCAAGGTCATTCTCAATCAAGAGGATATCTTTTGTAGTCTCAAGACAGAACACGCATTGCTCTTCGTCGAGATTGTAGCCGTAGAGCTTGCTGATGATCGAGCCTAGGACTTTATAAAGCTGGCTACATCCCCAATTGGTAAGCATGATAACCACAATAGGGTAAGGGAGCATGGTGCGCTCTTACATGGTTGCGATGAAAAAGAGCGCCGAGTGTGGTCGCTCGTGATGCCCGGATGGGCCGCTAGTGTCCACATCGAGCTGTCCCAGAGTTGTATCGAGCGGCAGTTCCATGTTCACAAGAATGTCCTGGATAATAGGAGGGCGCCCAAGGGTCATGCTGAGGGTTCTATTTATGCTAAAGTTAGTGAGGGCCTCCATGGTCGCTAATATCAAGGACGATCTTCAAGCTCAGTTAACCCATCGAGGGCTGGGCTACAACTATGATAAAGAACAGATTCGATATCAAGGACAACCACTAACCTATCGAGAATGAAACAGCCGAACCATAATCTTTTCCGTACTTCGCGTTCGACACCCGAAAACGCATTCATTCTCGACGTTGAAGCGAGTCCAATTCGAGTCGCGGCCTGCACTGCAAGGCCGTGAAGGAACCATGTGTCTTCAGGCCGCTGCGTGTTTTGGCAATATTGGCTGAGTAAAATCAGATATTGCACTGAAACCTCTGTTAGCGGGGACATGGGTGTATGAAATTCTCAAGAGAGGAGGCATGCTTACCAGTCTCAATATCACTAGACCCTTCGTAGGACCTGGGAATAAGCGCCAGGGCTCTAAAATAGAAGACATCGGCCTCAGCCGCATTCTTGGAGTCCGGATGCCCATTCTTGGCGTTCATTAGGGTTGCAAAGGCGAAGATTGCGTTAAGAAGACACAAAAGAGACTTCCTGGATCCAGAGGAACATTTCGTATTCAAAGCGTGGTATGATGCATAAACACGCCTTTCGCTAATGAACGGGAATAATACCCCGGTATTTGAGAAATAAAGGTCGAGCAGATGAAGAACCAGGGCTTTAGCAGGGAGCATGGTCGACGTCTTTGACACGGGGCTCGAAGGGGTACACGAAGATGAGGAGGCTGCCGGCACTGGCGATGTTAAGCGAGTGAGAGTCTCATGTACGTTGTTTAGACCATCCGACAAGTCACCATGGCTCTGCTGTGAGTCGTGTTGACGCTGCCATCGCTGAGCGACGGTTGATTTCAGGACAGCGGAGGTTGTACTTGAAACCAGCTTTAAGAAGGCGATATTAGAAGAAGGGCCTGCTACACAGTCAACCAATGTCTGTGGCACGTGCATTAACGCACTAGACTACAGAACTCATAACACACCAAAATACCGTGAATCGGTATCACTGCCATTGACAGTTGCTAAGCCATCGACCCTTGTTTCGTCATTTGCTGAATCCTGCGCATTGTCAACGCCAAGCACAAACGGGTCGTCATGCGATGTAGCACCGAAATGGGTCGCTTGTGATGGACCATCAGAACAGTCATCTCTTGTCTGGACGAGCTGTTGTAGTGTCTCCTCGATGAGCTTTAAACGGTGGTCATATTCGCCACCAGATCTAAACCCTCCTGGTCAGCAATGTCTCGGCTCGAGTTTTAGTTTGGCGGAGATGAGGAGGGAAAATTACTTCTTCTGGGACTTTGCCCGATGCTCATAAGAGCATTGGAGCCCCAAGCCAGCACAAAAGCTGCATGATGGACGGCCGCCGTCACACTTGAGGATTGTTTGTAAGCCCGCAAACGGAGACAGAGTAGTATAGCACAGCATAAGTAAGCGTACCTTGGATTTGCGATTGCGACAGTATGTGCATGCAAGGGCAATGCGCCGGCGTTTGGGAGGCCGGTCTGGGCCGGGCCGCTCGGCATCGGCGGGAGGAGGGGCGTTCGGAGACATGCAGCAGAGAGCTGAGCTAATAGAGATATCCCACAAGCGAAGATATGAACAGCACGCTATAGGGGTGCCGCCGTTTGTGATTGAGTGCCCATTGAGCAGGGAAAAGCTAAGACATTAAGGATAAAGTTGGGGATGACGGCGAGCATTCTGGGGAAAAGTGCGGGGGGGATGTGAAGAGGGGGCCCTAGATAATAGCTTCAAGGGTGGTCACATGCATGGGATCGGACGTCGGATAATCTCTGGTGGCATAACCTAATAAGCGCTGTCACGTGTCTAGAAAGGCTCTACTAATTTTTATTAACTAGGGCTTGATTACTCTTAATAGATAAGTAATATTTCCCTAGAAAATAAGGTCTTAATAAGCTAATAATTAAAAAAAAAAATATATATAACTATTAATATAACTTGAGTATAC